>CM019154.1:8155751-8256123 GCA_009733165.1 Naja naja | reverse complement strand
CGTTAGGGAAAATTGGCATGCAACAGCAAATCGCTGCACCTGTGTTTAGTCGCCATCCAAGCACCTGTTCACGTAAAAACCTTTGGTCACCCAAACTGGTCGCAAACGGAAGCGTTCGTGACCAGAGGTTCCACCTGTATATCATTAGTTCCTATTTTTACCAAAGCACAGTGGTAGGCCGCTGCTGGTTCGGACCGGTTCTAGTGAACTGGTAGTTCCGACCATCAGCTGGCCCCACCCACTCACCCCCGCCCTATCCTGCCCTATATTTCCTTCTTTTCAGCTCAGCTGATTCATGCGGCATAGCTGATTTCCGCATCTCATCTGTTCTACTTACCAGAGCTGTCCTAGAAGGTAAGCAGTTGAGCTTCAAATTGCTGTATTTTGAATGCTGCACGCACAAAGCACACTCACAGAACCAGTTGTAAAATCAGTTGCAGCCCACCAGTGCCTAAGCATACATAGTAAAATGTACTATCCATAATGGGATGCACTTAATTAGTTAACTATAACATGCTAAACTCTGCTTTACCTTTGGACTTCTGTCCAGCAATGTTGATCACAGCTAAATGTTACCTTACCTTCCTGTTTTCTAATAACGGGCCACTCACAAAGTTTCTTAGCAAGATTACCACAATCTTCAGCTAGATTGACACTTGTGTATAGATGTTTGTGACCAACTTTAGTTTCTACTGGCAAGTGTTAAAGCAGATGTTAACTGCTGATTCTAACAATGGTTGTATCAGGCACGAATACAAATGAAATTATTAAGATGGAACAGTTCTGGCTAAGGCTAATTCATGTCTCACTTATAACAGCCTCTAACACAGGGCTGTCAAACTCCCAGCCCACGAGCCATATGCGTCACACACTGGCCACGCCCATGCCCGGTTTAGCGAAGGGGGAAAAAGTCCTGATACATCACATGACGTCACCATGATGTGAGTTTGACAGCCCTGCTCTAACAGGTTGCTAATAGGGTAATAGCTTATAATAGCAGATTTAAACATGAACTCTGGTTTGTTGGGCAAGGTCAATAAACATTATTTTAACAGTATCTTGACATACCACTATTTGAATATAGTTTCTGAATATATTATTGCTGATCTTGAAAATTTGAAAATATTACTAGCAGTAATAGATACTATAGCAACAAAAATGCTAATGGGAAAGACCGCTATATTACAGAACTAAACTTTTTTTTCCTTTTATGCTAACATGAGAAGTAATTGGAAGATACTTGGTTTCTCAAATGCATCACATTTTTCTTCTAAAGCCTAACAAAAATGCTCTTTTATTCATGTACAATAGCCTCTTGAGGTATCTTAAAAGATGTAAACGGAGAAGCATTAAGGCAGGGGTGTCAAACTTGATTTTATTGAGGGCTGCATTAGGGTTGTGTTTGACCTTGGGGGCTGGGATGGGTGTGGCCAGGGTAGGCATGGCCAGCATGACATCACTTTTCTCAGGCCACCTGTGGTGGTCTGAGTGCTCTGCCCGTGAAAACGGGCTCCCAAGCTTTGTTTTCAGCTGCGACAACCTCCTGCAACCCTCTGCAGCAAAACAGAGCTTGGGAGCTCCACTTTTGCAGACCGAAACACCACAGGCTGACCCTTCGCTATTCCCAGGGTGACCCCCGCAGGTCAGATCTAAGCACCTTGCAAACCGGATCTGGTCCCCGGGCCTTGAGGTTGACACCCCTGCATTAAGGTAACATACAAAATTCAAAATTTCACATCTCCAAAAATCCCATTATGTCATTAGCAATACGTGTTCCTTCTGCCATTATTATAAAACTAAAAAACAAATCCCATGGGACTTTTAATAATGCTTCTTTATACTCCAATTTTTTTTGAACAAAACTAAGTTACATCTTTTATCAAATTCTATTCTTTCAAAACTATGAATAAAGAACTAAACAATGCATCTGCACACATTTTTCAAAACAAAGTTTGGGTATTTTAATTTTAGATAGTTCTGCTAATCAGAGTTATAGGCTGTTCCAATAACAGCAATCCATTTAAAATTTATAATTAACAGCATTAGAACTTAAAAGAACTAAACTATCAAAACGTTAGTTTTTCAACTTGTAAGCTAACTCAATCCCAGACGCCCATTTAAAAACTCTTTTTAGCTATTCAGCTACATAAAACAGGTAAAAAATAGATTTATAGTGAATGCAACAAAGGAAACCAAATATTTCCAGGAAGTACATAGAACACACATTAAGTTATTCTTTCCCCTCTGCCAGCAATTGGCTAATCTGAGGTAATTTTATTTCAACTAATGTTCTGCTTTTTGTAAGCTTTCTGTAATAATAATTTAAGGTTCCAAATGAGTTTTAAAGTCTTGGGGGAGGTCCTTATGTGCGCCAGCAAAGTAAAACGTGACTGCTTTTTAGTGTATTCCACGTTCAAGTAACATAAAATGAATTGAATGTGTCTAATCAATATTTCAGAGGCCACGTTTCTCCGCCGAGACAAGTTTCGTTACTACCGTATGATAAAAAGACCTCAGCAACGTTTTGTTGGAGGCAATAGGCTGATTCTGTAAACTGCTATAAAGCACTGTGAAACAGTTTTATGAGTCTGAAAGTGCTATCGAGATAGTCGAACATTTGCTATTTCGGATATTGATTGATTGATTGATGTGGCGCTGAACTATGTAAGTCAACCTCTCCCGAAACACTAAGTTCATCTAAACACGAAATAACCGATGACTTCGGCAGAATTGCAAAACCGCCCGACAGGAAGGCCTTCCGCTCAGCGCTCCGCAGAAGCGGAGGGCGGCGTCTCCCAGCTGTTACCTCAGCCCCGTGCTGAGGATGCCCAATCACGTGACTTGCCAGAAGGGCGTGGCTGGATACGAAAGCCCACCCTTTTCTATCGCTGACTCTCGGTGTCCGCGAGCGGGAGCCGAGGGAGAGTTTGTGGCGGCCGTTGATGAGAGAATCAAGCCGCGACGTCCTTAAGCAGTAACGGCAGCGAGCGGGCGAGAAAGAGCTGCGTGCGCGCCAGACAGACGGGGGGGGGGCAGAGGGGAAGGACGCGTGCGTGGTTTCCCACTCGCAAGGGACAAAGAGCGAGCATCCCAAAGAGGCGCGAAGGAGATCCTCTCGACTTACAACAGCTTGCCCTTTTCTCAAGCATCTGGGCGCTGTGGCCCTGCCCCTTTCCGGAGCCGGAGGGTCCGGACGCGGTGGATCACTCCTCCCCCTTGCCTCTGGACCCCTAGAAAGAGAGGTAAGGGGGCGGGACGGAGGGAAGCGTGCCACCAATCTCGTGTCGCTACTCCGAAGGTGAAATGCTGCCCCGCCGAGCTGCGTCGGGGAAGGCATGGGCGTGGGCGGCGGGGCAGAATCGTCCCTGAGCGGAGCTTTTGCGGTAGTCTTCCAGGCGTGTGTGCCCTGTTGCATGACCTTGGGCACGTCTCTTGGTTCTGGCGGCTCTGATAGCTACCAACGTGAAAAATATTTACGATGGTGGTGATGATTCAAGTTGTGATGGTTTGGGATGTGAACGAGAGTTTTAATGCCCCAGCTCTCCTGCCCCTTCGTTTAGATTGGTTTCTTTTTAATCGTTTTTGGTTGTGAAAACAAAGGTGTCCCCATTGTCGCCCCGGTATTTTGATAACTATAGATACTGTAATCTTGAATTGTTTCCCTATTAAAGGTGCGAGAGCAGCTTTCTGCCTTTTAAGGCCGTAATCGTGGGACATTTCAATTTAACAAAACTGCATAGTTCAGAAATGGCTCTACATTAATTTGCTGCAAGAGCCTTGAGTAAGTGAATTAGGCAAGCAAGTATATTGAGCTAACTCAATTGCACAAAAGCAGCACACTTGTGTTCCTATTATTGCCAATACCAGATACAATTTGACTTACAGTACTACTACTTTCCTTCTTATTAAGCCGTGCCCACTTCTGCAGCACTACAAATAGCTTATTCTGCCAAGATACATTGCAGTATTTGTAAATAGTTATGAATACATGTAACTGTTGATTGTATAATAATGTACACAGAAGCAAATCCTTTTGTTTTGGGCTGCTTGTTTCCAAGTTTGCCATAATTTAAAGCACATTTTAATAGCATTTGTAAGCACAGGAAAATTTGAAGTTATAATCTAAACTAAATCAAGGATCTGACACTCAAATTGTTCATTAGCTTGAAGGTAACAATAATGAAGCTTTTTCATGATAAGAATGTCTACTGAATCAAAGATGAAGAGCATCACACGTTACTATTAAATAAAGATGACTAGGTTATCTTTAACCTATTTAAAAGAACACTGATTGTTAAACAGATATAGAGTTTCGTAGTTTCACTTTGACCACTTGTCAAGCTGTTTTTTTCATTAGCCACAAATCAATGTTCCTTATGATTATTGGAAACCATAAAAAACTTGAATGTAAACATGTAAAAAACATGGCAGCATTTATCCCCTCAGGAAAAGCAACACAGCCTGAATATTATACCTAGTTCCATCAAAAATAAAAATGATACTGAGAATTTACAAAGAAAATAATATTTTGTCTTTAATAAGAGGAAGGAAATCCAGCTCGTTTTTTGATTGCTTTAAATGAAATTCAGACTAAAAGATTTGTAATAAAATACATTATTAGGGGCAAAGGGGAAAAGAGCAATGGCTTTGGTGTTTTTCGGTAATAATTAACAAGGATGTGTGCAGGTTTGAGTGAGGAGACTATCAAGTTTAAGATCTGAGTCTAAGCATCTGAGAGATTTGTCATCTGTGGGAACTGATCGTTCTACTGACTGGAACCAGCCCCTTGAGAATTTATAGGGTGAAGTGGTAATTTAATATTAGAAAAGAGAGAGGGCAGTGTTGTGCTGAGGGACTGTATTTGAGCATAGCTCCTGAGTGTTGCGTGAGCTTTGAAATGATAATTTTGCAAGCTCCAAACAGCAGTGGAGGGCTTGCAGAAGCTGTACCAGGAGTGTATCTTTATTTCCCCTATTTGGGTGAGGGTGGCATTCTGCCATCCTTATGAAAGGAATCACACTTCCCCTTTCTGAAGCAGCAACCTGCTCACATTCTGTCTAATAGTATGGAATACAAGGAAACCCTAAATCTTGCCTCTCCCACTGGCTGCTCTGGCTAGAGTGGGTTGAAGGAGGCCTCCAATAGGCCCATATTTAGCCATTAGGTTGTGTTGTTATTGTATTGTCTGGAAATGTAACAGAAAATACCTTTATTATGAATCTAGCAATTGGACTACTAGAAGAGCAATATACACGTGTACTTAATTGTTTTTTATCAAGATGATTGAATATTGTGTGTGTGGGTTCCTCTAGATTAGGGGTGTCAAACTCATGGCCCGCAGGCCAGGTGTGTCACGTGCTGGCTACGCCCATCTCCAAAGGGGAAAAAAGTCACAATACATCACGTGACAACAACTTAACATGAGTTTGATACCCCTGCTCTAGGTGTTGTTACTACAAGTGGTACAATTTCTAACCTAAGTTTCCCTCCCCTTAGAGAAAATTGTAAAAGAGTAATGCTAAAGACTTACTGTAAGTCTTCAGTTCTGCATGTAATGATAGTAAGATTTAAAAATGTAAAGATAAATGGAATAGATGAAAGGATAAAATGAAATGGAGTCTTACAGGAATGAGAAAAAGTCTTTTAGAGTTTGCTATGTTAGCATTGGGTTTCACCAATTTATTGTTAATTCTCTTTCACTTACCCTGAGAATAAGTGCAATCTCTGGTGATTTTTTAAATTTAAGTTAACATTCTTAACTGAGATCAGAAACTGTAGTTAAATTGATTATAAACAAGATCATGCTGAAGTGATTAAGAAATCTCATATTTGGAATTGCTTCATTTTTATATATTTCAAATGTTAGTTCAATTTTTGCTTCAAAATTTGGTTTAAACTGGAATAATTGAATAACAATATAAATAAATTCAGCAAAGGATATTCCTTCCATTGTGTTATGTTTTGTAACTTCAAAGATCATATAGCTGTTTCAGAATTAAATAGATATTTAGCATCTTCCACCTGTGTAGTTTTAAACTATATGGTTCTATGCAGTATATGAAAAGAGTTTTTTGAAACATTGTTTTGTTTACTACCCAATTGTTAAAAACATTATACAGAAAGGCCCATACATCTATCATATGGATATGGCTTAACCTTCCATTATTTGATTGGATACTTTTTCGTCCTTCGTTGTATAAAGAATGAAAAAGTACCCATCATCCTTTGCTGAAATGCATTCCTGAGATGTGTCAAAATGTCTTTCAATAAAGAGATTTCAGAGAAATACGTTTAACAGTTTTTTCTATTAGATTTCTCAAGTATATCAGGTTGAGATGATGGTAAAGCATTGTATTTGGTAACACTTTTAAAAAAATACAAGTTAGTCTTTTCAGAGGTTTCTGGAGGTTTTACAGATATTTTAATGAAATTAAATTATCTGTTTTATTTATGGAATAATTCTAGAAATGCCATGATTTCTGTACAATATTTAGATAAAATTATTTTCTTATTGAATGCATATGCTTTGTTACATTAATCTTGCCTAGTGGCCACATAGGCTTAGGATACCATATTTTTTATAACTTTCAGTTTAAGGATTTGCACTGAGAATTATAGGATTTCTCATACAGCATGCTGGGTTAGTTATTCTTTGGTTTTCTAGTGCGTCCTTACAATTGGACTATTGTTATTATTGTTATTATTTTATTTTTTTGATTAAATATAACTTCAAAAAAGAAAGAAAAAATTCCAAAGAAAATTAGTTACACTACTAAAATGAATTGCAAAAGAATTTAATAATTTTCTGTAGATTTGGGCACCTATACAATATTTTCTGTTTCTTCTGTAGTATTAATGATTACACAAGACATTATATTTGTATTTAATTCTCTTAATGCTTTTAGCATAGTATCCTTGTGTTGTTCTTCAATAGAACAATTCTCAGAGGGAGGTACGTACTATGATTTATTTACCAGAATATGAAGTTGCACTGTACTTCTCAAACTTTACTAATGAAAAGTTATGAAAGGGGAAGTCAACCAAAGAACTTCCCAAGTACAGTGAACAAACTATTTCCCCTGTAAGGTTTCATACTCACTCTTGTTAGCTTTCCATTTGTATGAGTAATTCTCAACTTAAAATCACAATTGGGACCAGAATTTCTGTTGCTAAGCAAGTCAGTTGTTAAATGAGTCATGCCCAATTTTACAACTTTTTTGCTATGATTATTAAGCAAATAACTGCAATTAAATGAATAATGTGGACATTAAGCGAATCCAGCTTTCTCCACTGACTTTGCTTGTCGGAAGCCAGATCAAAAAAACATGCTGGTTGCCAAATGCCCAAATTTTGATCATATGCCTGTGGGGATGCTGTTATGGTCGTAAGTTGTAAGTCACTTTCTTCAGTGCTACTCTAACTTTGAATGATCACTAAATGTGTGATTATAAGTTGTGGGTTACCTGTATAAGAAAACAGTGATAACAGTTTTCTATTTACTGGCAAAGATGTAGTTTTCAAAAATGAAATCAGTGCTATGAGAATGTTGAAAACATTAAGGCCACAAGTATAAAAGATAACATGAAAAAATACTGAACTAGGAATGTGGTTACTCTTCAAAATGTCACCACATTCGCATACAAATTTCTATCAAGTAGTCCATCTGCCATTCTCTCATTTCAGTTTCATCCGAAATCATGTCATTACTTTCATTCTTACTTCTAATTTTCTTTGCTCCTTATATAGCCCTAAAAAACCTCTTTTCAAACACTTTTTATATTTTAATGACTTATTTTGGTTTTTCTCTGTATATAAATTTTTAATACTGATCTTTTGCAGAAATAATACTCAATTTTTTTTTCATCCACCTCTTCTTTTCACTTCATAGAGCCATCAAACACCTTTTTTAAATATGACTCCACACTTTCGTGTGGTACTTTGTAATATTCCACTTTATTCCAAGACGTTTCCATATCTTTCTTTAAATCAACTTTCCCATTCATTCTAGGGCAGAGGGGTCAAACTCGCAGCCCATGGCCTGGATGCGTCACACACTGGCCACACCCACCCCCAGTTCAGCAGAGAGGGAAAAAGTCACGATTCGTCATGTAATGATGCAAGTTCTACACCCCTGTTCTAGGGAAACTAATGTTTTTTTATTCTGGGAAATATTACATTTTTCATTCATACTTACTTTTCTGACACTTGTTCCTTCACAAATATTTTTAATGTGCATTCCTTCCTACATCCTCTCTAGATACTATCAAATAATGGTCTGCCCATATTCATAATTTTGTACTCCCCTCATAACCTTCATTAATTATCTAGCTTTCATAAAACAGTCAAATCAGTCACTCTGTTATATTCGTTTCTTTGCAATATATATGTGTAGATTTATATTTAAATTAGATATTCAAAGAAACCTTTTACTAAACAGATCTGAATCTATTAATATTCTCATTTATTCTTAGTTTTGTGAATCACACAACCAATTTTTCTATGTCATCTCTATCCCACTCATCCTTGCAATCCACATGCAAGCTAAAAAATAGTATCCCCATCCCTTACTGCATTCATTCAGAATACTGAGCAATTTTCTTTCCATCTTTGCTTTTTTATCATTATTCATGAGAGTATAACATGTAATTATCATTAACTTAAAAATTCCTTCTTTCGTACACACCCACTACAGTTTAGATGGTGTAGCTTTGTATATTATACTCCTTTTGCTTATAATTAAAAGATACTTTCTTTTTCAGGTATATATTCTGCACAATTTGATGTAATATAATTTGATATAATTTAATTTATTGGATGTTGAATTCCAAAAACTGGGTAGCTGGCAATATTTAAAATACATAGTTTTAAAAACATGACAAAAATCACGCCAATAAGATTCACAGAAGATTCAGCAGGATATCCATAAGCACCATAACACATTCCTAGAAACAAAGCCTTGTCTCAAGAGACTTGTAGAACATTTGGAGGGTGGGAGCCATTTCTATCTATGGTGGGCATGTTACTCCACAGGGTAGGGCCTGTGAGAGAGAATGTGTGCTTCCTCAGAATCAGAATATGACAGTGTTAAAAAGAGGGGGCCTGGTTCATGCCCTGTTTATTCAGTTATATAAGACATAGAAAAGCAGAACAGAACTGAAGCCACACTTAAGCCAAAGTTCCGCTGATGATGTTACGTAGCCTGGTGACGAAATGTTCAGAAACTGAACAAGAAAACTTGGAGAACAAACCACCAACATTTACCACCCCAGCCACAAATATTTTCTACCATTTCTAATATCTATTTTTTCTTTTCCATTTTTTTTTCTCATTCATTCTCAGTAGCATTTATTCTTCTTACGTGTCTTAATTTTCATTTGTCAGCAGATGGATCTGTTAATATTAATGCCATTTTACCTTTACCATACATCATAGCTTTGTTGAACCAAGCCTTTCATATAATGTTTTTAATAAAAGAAACAATTAAGTTATCAGACTCTTAGATATATCAAAACCACCTACTATGTTTTGTGCTAAAACAGTAAGGACACAGTGACAGTCCCTTTTCTTAAATTCTAGTTAATGTTGCATAAGGTCTTACTGAAGCCCTGTCTTAGTCAAAACATGCTCATTCTGTTTTCTAATTTAAAGATTATCATGCAAGTCAATGTACTGTTGCCAACAACCTACCAGGTAGGTGGTTAAGTAACCCTAACATTGTAGCAACATATTCAAGATACTCTGGATCTCTGTTTCTGATTCTGTGAATATGTAATATTAATAACGTTATAATTCTACATGTTTTGTTCTACAATAAGCCTTCATCTGACAGGCTACCTGTTCCCAATGAAAATGTATACTATTTCAACCTCAGTTTGAAGGAACCCTGCAGAATGTTTTTGTAATTATCCATAATGAAGAGAAAAGAGAAGAATGTAGTGTCAAAGATTTGTCTTAATCTTTTTTCCATGATCAATAGAAAGTCAATTCTCAGAGAATCTCAAGATTTCTAAGAAAGAGAAATCTGTATATTCAGAAAATATGTACAGTACTAATCTTAAAATTAAGCTTATTTGTTCTAAGCATACAGTATGTGTCGTACATCAGATTTTAGAGAACTGTTTGTGTTTAATGTAAGCAATATGGCAACTTGTGGTAATGAGATTGCATAAACTATAACTGTTTACTAAGGAGTTGGTGCAATTTGCTGTGCTGCTGACAGTCATAAAAATGGATTTGGAACTGTTATTTTCTGATTAGGTATTGTTAGTCAATAAATGATTTGGTCAGCAACTGTTCTGTGGTAAGTATAGATACTTTCTGACCTCTCAACTTCTTGATACTAGTAATGTGTCAGTCTTATTATAACAAGACAGTTTTTTCCCTGGTAAAACATCTATGTCCATATGAATTCTCAAGATAATTCTCTTAACTTGTGATGCAGTGACCACTACTAGAATTTATATGATGTAGTGACCACTAATAGAATTTATTTAAGAGATACTTCTCTTAACTTGTGATGTTGTAGAATACAACAGAATCCTACAACATCACATAATAGATTCAGCTCTTCCCTGAATATTGATTAGGTGGTCAAGCTTCTAGAATTACTATTTGAATTGGGAATTCTGCATATGCAGATTGATTTTAATAGATTTTGTAATTCATCAAATTTACTATTTGCATACTAAATTTATTATTGTTTGTTTATTTTATCAAATGTGTATGGATTAGTGGTCTTCACGATGAAGAAATGAGAGCTTACATAAGCAGAGTAGGCTTCATACTGAAGTTACTATTCAGTTCACATGGAGCGGAGTTGCCCATACACAATATTGTATGGAACATTTGGAATACCTACTTCCATAAATAGGATTATTTGTTCTAGATATATCACAGAGGTAAGATAAATCCTTGCTCCCACACAAAGCGAATTTTTTCAAGAAAAAGAATGTTGGCCTTAACCTGATACGTTCATTCTCTTTGGTGGTGAGACAGTCCAGGCAAGGGTTAACTTAGTCTCGCTGATTGACTGAGTCTGTCAAAGCTGCTTTAGCTCCGCCTCTGTTGCTGGCTTTCTCCAGCTTTCGGTGAAGTCACATGACAGAACGTGCCTTTGTAAGTGGAACAAGAACAAAAACTCATCTGTCGTCCCCCTCAACCCTCGCCCCAGACCAGACGTACCCAGGGCGGGGCTGGACTCTCTCACCACCAAAGAGAATGAACGTATCAGGTAAAACCAACATTCTCATCCATGCTGCGACGAGAGTCCAGGATGGTATGACTCCTCCCTCTGACGTCATAGAGCTGAGTCTGCCATTATATAAAAAGCCAGCTCTGGCTGGTTCCCCAGCTTTTGACTCAGCTTTCTTGTCAACAAGAGCTTGTGTCTCTGGGTAGGAATTAGGAGTTTAAAAGCACAGTATATAGATCAGGCAGCGAGCAGCAGGAAGAATGCTGCAACACAGCTCCCGGGGCTCCCGTTGAGCTCTGCCATGAGGAGTGCGTGGATCCGCTCTCCTGTGGTGTCAAGGCTTCGGCGCTGCTTCCTGGGAAGCTGTGAGCTTGGGGAATGCTCCACGAGCCTCGCATATGCTTCCCACAGCAGTTTTTTCTGTTTGACACTCTACAGCTGATTTTCAGAGCCTCACTTCACCACCTCTCAGCTGATTGCAGTTCAGTGAGCTTCTGATTGCTTGGGGCCAGTAGATGGCCTAAGCAGTGAGGAAGGCAGAGAAATATCTCTAGGGCTGGCGCACATGGCAGGTGGCCATTTTGTTGCAGAACAGCCACTCCGGGGCCTCACAGCTAACTCTGCTCGCCTGGCCTACACAGCCGGCAGCACTTCTTAGGGGAAGCTCCCAGCACCTCTTGTGTCAGTTCTGCTTGTGATAATGGAGAGTGAAAGGGCACAGTCAGACCTCACTGGCCTGGAAGGGGCACAAGACTCACAGGCCCCATTGAGGAAGAGAAGGAGAAGAGGCCATTCAGCAAAGAGGGAGGCTGCAGCAAAGATCAGGGCTAAGGCATTGGCCCCCAAGAAGACATCCAAATCAGAACTCAGGGCTGAGAAATGAAGACATGCTGCTTTGGAAAAAACAGTTTGCTAAAACACTGGAACAGATGAGAAGCCAGATCCAGCAGACTTCTCAACCAGGCGAGTTGCAGGTTAGCCCAGAGGCTATAGTCAGAGAGGGGGAGGCTGCTGCTACTTCTGTTAGTCATCTCCTAGATTGGTCCCCAGAGACCCCAGTTCCTAAAGTGAATTCTTGTTTTCATTGGGTGCAATACGCAGCTGTAGCCGCAATCTTCATAGAATGGACTCCTCGAGGCAATGGAAGAGACCTACTATTGTAGGTGCTAGAAATGCATGTACGGATCCACCTGCCCACAGATGATGGTGTGACTTTACCATCCAATGTGGCAGGTTGAAATGATACGAAGAGCGACTCCTTTGTACGGAAAGCAGCAGTCCTCTGAATATATATCTTCAAGGCCCTATGGATATCAAGTGTGTGCCATGTCTGTTCTAATGCATGTCAGGATTGAGACAGAAATTAGGCAGGATAAGTTCCTGAGCCCTATGGAACCACCAGTTGACCTTAGGTACAAAGGCTAGATCCAATCTCAGGACCTCCCTATCCGGGTGAAAGATACACAGGTCTCACGAACTGACAGAGCTGCCAGTTCCAAGATCCTTCTAGCTGATGTTATTGCCACCAAGAATGCCACCTTAATAGTCAACAGATGTGTAGACTTAACAGGGTGGCTTACTGGAAGAAGGCAGAATCTATGCACAAGTGAATTAGCTGAAAGTCCTTTGTCAAGGCCATCCTGGAGAAACTCCAATATGTTTACAATAGATACAGCCATAGGATTAAGTCCTGACTTAAAGCACCACTGGCAAAAAGCCTTCCATGTTGCATCGTAAATACAATTTGTGGAAGGCCTCCTAGTCACCTGAATAGTTAGGATCACTCTATCTGAAAGATTATCCTTCCTCAGAGAGCCCCACTCAAGCGCAATGCGCTAGTTGTAGCCATACTGTGGCTCTGGATGAACCAGGGCTCCCTGTTGCAGTGAGTTTCTGTCTTGCGGAATTCTCCAAAGTGGAGCAATGGACAAATTCACCAAGTCCTCAAACCAGGGACAGGGGGCCAATACTGCGCCAGCAGAATGACCTCTGCCCTCTCCTCCAAAATTTTCTGGACCACCGCTGGTAACAGTGGGAGGGGAGGAAAAGCGTACATGAGGCCTGGAAGCCCCTAGCTTCGAAGGGCATTGGTCCCCTCCGCCCCCAGGGTAAAGAACCTGGTGAAGAACCTGGGCAGTCTGGTATTGCTTGGGGTAGCCAACAAGTCCACAATGGGCTGGCTGAATTTCCTTGTCATCTGGAAGAGAGAGGGATGAATACTCCACTCCGTATGATCTATTATGGCCCTGCTGAGACAGTCCACCTGCACATTGTCTATTCCAGAGATGTGCTCTGCCTGAATAGACATGAGATGGTTCTCCACCAAGCGGCCCAGGCATTCTGCTTCCATCATGAAGGACCTGGACTGTGTCCCCCCTTGTCGGTTTATGTGTGCCTTGGTGGCCATGTCGTCTGTCATAATTAGGACATGAGCTCCTTCCACCAATTGTTTGAAGCTCCTGAAGGCCAAACGAACCGCCCTCAACTCCAACCAGTTGATGTTCCTGCCTTGTTCTGGCCCTGACCACTGACCTTGCGCCATCTGAGACTGAAGATGTGCTCCCTATCTGGAAAGGCTGGCATCGGTCGTGATGACGAACCTGAAGGGCTCCTTGAATAGGTGACCTTTGCAGATCGCCTGTGATTGCCACTACCAGAATGACCTTGTCACCGACCTGGGAAGCCTGACCTTGAACAAGGGTGACTGCCTGCCTGAACCCAGTTTGTAGATGAAGGAACAGTAGGAGGAACCACTGCAGTCTGTCCTGGAGTGGTAGACAGTAGCCCCAAGGAACAGTAGAAATGAGGTCTCCATCTGTCTCCATGCTGTGTCCCTGGAGACGGGACAAGCCACAAAGAACCTTGGGGGTTGGAAGATAAACTCCAGGAGAGATCCGTCCTTACTGTTCTTAGCACCCAAGCGTCTGATATAATCTCCCATTGATCAGCAAAGCAGGCTAACCTGCCTCCAATGGGAGGACTGGAAATGCAATCGCGAATGACAGAAAGGGCGACTTCCTCCCCCTCGAAAGGGCCGCTTGCCTGAGTACTGGGGTCTACTCTTGCCTGCACATTCCTGCTGTTGCTCTTTTTTAAATTCATATTTATATGCCACCCTTCTCCGGAGACTCAGGGTGGCTTACAATTTTTGGAGTGCAACCCAATGCGCTCAGCAATAGCCTTCATTCCATTGTATATGCCTGCTTATTACTAAGTGGCATTTTTACAAAGTCAGCTTATTGCTCCCAACAATCTTGGGTCCTCAGTTTACCAACCCCGAGAGGATGGAAGGCTGAGTCAACCTTGAGCCTGGTGGGATTCGAGCCTGCACTAATTGCAGGCAGCTGGAATTGAGTGCTAGGCGTTTAACAGCCTGCACCACCAAGGCTCTTGATGTGGAAAGGGTTGTCTCTGTGACCTTTGAAGCCCCGGGCTAGAGTCTGCCTGGAAGGAAGATCTCCAGTAGTATGGAGCTAATAGGAAGTCCAATCTTCTGGAAAGGGAAGATAAGAACTTCCTCTTGTCCTTGGCTTCCACTAAGAGAGGATCTAGGGATTCCCCAAATAGCTTATCCTCTTGAACCAGGGCAGAAGCAAGTTTCCACTTGCGCCTACCATCATCCTGCCAGTTTTTGAGCCAGAACATTCTCCCTGCTGCCACCGATGAGGCTATGGCCTTTGCCGCAAACCTGGCTCCATTGAGCATGGCGTCCGCTGTGAACTCCGCCACAGTCACCAATTTATTGATATCCTGATGTGCTCATACATCAATGACTGGGAACCAATCTTGAAGCTGGAGGAGCCACGATAGAGAAGCCCTTTTAAAAAAGGGCTGCCGTTGAAGCCTTGACAGCCCAGGCAGCTGCCTGATGGGCTCTCTGGAGTGATTGCTCAACTCTCTTTTCCTTTGCCTTCAGGACTTCCTCTGGGTCCGAGGACACTGAAGACAAAGCAGCCACTGGGCCATCTACCACTGGCACCTGAAGGGTCCTGGTCAGCTCCAGACCCATATTATAAAATTGGCAGTCATTTGAAGACCGAGTGGGTGCTAACCTGGAGATCTAGTTGCTTGTGGACAACATTAAGGAAGAGTCTGGGTGACAGGACTACCTTTGTGCGTAAGGTTGGCTCAGAGAAAAGTTGATCCAGAGGAACATGAGTTTCTCCCATCGGGTCTCCCACATCTGTTTCAGGCCCCACTTAGGCCGTATTCTTTGCCTTGAACAATAAGAACTTAGAATGGGACGAAACAGACTGGTGAAGGCCAGCTTGTCAGGCATTAACCCTTTGTCATCATTGAGATCTGATTCCCTCTACTCATCTTCCACTGCCATGGAAGAACTGGCTATGTAATGAGGGATCAGGTGAACCAGGAACTTGTAAGATGGGTCTGATCCTAGGTAGAATTTCCAGGTCTTGGGCTGGAACCAAAGACAGGTCAGATGCCACTGAGGCTGGCCCTTTAAGAAGTTGAATTCCTTCCACTATGCCTTGCCTAATCGCCTTGGTAATGATGGCCTCCATATGGACTGGCACTTCAGGTTCAGGGGAAGCCCTATGGCGAAGACCTGCTGCTGTTGACATAAAAGTAGCATCTATGCCAGACCTGGGTCTGGTGAGAGATTGCTCCCAAGGCCCAGCCTGAAAGGTGACTTCTGGAGACGTCTCATAATCTCTACCCACAGTAGACAACTGCAGGTTTGCAGGATCCTCATTATCATCTGGGGACCAGACCTGAGCACATGGCTTCCTCCCAGGAGCAGGCCCTGCCTCAGCCTGTAGGCCACTGGCTTGGAGGTCAAAGGCTGAGTTACCTGATGGAGGTGATCTTTGACTCCACCCACCTGCAGTTCTTTTTTTTTCTCCAGCTGCTTCTCCAAGGTGTTCTGATGCCTCGTGGCATCCTTTTCCTCAGTTTTGGAGGCCTCCTTGGGGGCTGGAGCCTTTTTAGCTGCTCTGCCCCTGGGTGCTTCTTTGGAATTTGTGGGGCTGTAGCTGCCCTCCCTCAGGGCTTTGCTGGAAGTATGGGCCTCTGCTATTTTGACTCAGACAGGGAGACCTGTGCCAGAGAAGGAGAAGGGTGGGAGAGTGAGGTGGAAGTTGCAGCCCCCACAAGCCCCAGGCACACTTGTGCCCGACAATTCTCCTTACTTGGTCTTCTGGCCTGCTTGCGGCCTTGGAAAGCCTTTAGCTAGGTCTCTGACCATGACCTGTTGGAATCCTGTCCTTCTGGCCTTCAGCGGGCTCGTGCTAAGCACTTCATGCCGGAAGAGAGCCGAGGAAGCTGTTCAAGCCCTGATTGATGAGGCCCAGGTCCTCCGAGGTTGACGGAGGCCGCGCCGTTCGATCCTGTTCCTCAGCACTGGGTTGCTTCCCCTAGCCCTGGCACTAGTAGCCTGAGCGAAGGCTAACCAGCTATTGAATGGGCCGATGTCTTCCACCAATCCGTGCTCGCTGCTAACCATGAGGCCTGCATGTCTGAGGTCGAAGCCCCAGCGCTGTGCTGAGAGCGGCTAGGGCAACTGCAGCCCTGTGTGCCGCTTCTCTTCAGGTAGTTCCAGCAGTGGAACAAAAAAACCTGCAGCACTGACCTCTTCCTTCCAATTACCCGAAAACACACACACTGCGAAATCGAAACTATGAGAGGCTAAATGACACATCAGTCCTGGCTGAGGGACTGAGTTGAAAGCTGGGGAAAGCCGGCAACAAAGGCGGAGCTAAAGCAGCTTTGACAGACTCAGTCCAATCCGAGAGGAGGCTAAGTTAACCCTTTCCTAGACTTGTAACCACACAAAGGAGAATGTATACATGATTATTTCCCATTTAATCAAAGATTACAGTATTAGCAATTTCTTATCTAAACAAAGTCACTAAATGTTTAAGGTTGTGGTTTATTCAACAAGCTTAAGGACTGATCATTTGTGTCCCCCAAAATGGGATACAGTGTGCATTTTGAATGCTCTGCCCCTTTACAGTATAATTTAGTTTCGTTAGGAGGTAGGAAGTAGAAGCACCAAGTGAACTCTGAGTTAGTTGACATAGTTAGAGAACTTACAGAAATGACTTGAACAAAAGACAGCACCTAGCTGTCTTATATGGGCAAATTTATGTGGCCAGATTTTCAAAAGACAGGAGAAAATATTTTTCTTCATTATTGTTGTATTGGATTAAGAGGCTGACATCTCAACTGCAACTGTAGTAGTTACCTACTTTTAGTTGGGAAGGGAACTACCTATGAAAAAAGATGCATAGTTGTATATTTATTGATCTGCTCCTAAGAAATGTATTACTGTAGTCTCTTTTCAATCTACTCAATTTAATCCACTCAGATGGGGAGAAGCAGGTTTTTATTTATGTGCCATGCAGTGATTTCCTCCTGAGATTTGTCTTTCCACCATGATTGCCATATGAAACAGTTTATGTAACGATTTCCTTTTGGATATTGCTTTAAAAAGTTTGGGGTGAAAATGTTGTACTGTAGTACTAAATATTATCAACATATGACTCATGCAAAATATGTTTATATTGAAGTATGTTAAATGCTGTTTGGTATTACATTGTTTCATACAGAGAATGCCGTACGTTTCAGTTTCCTATGATTGCAGATAGCACAGTCAACTTTTGAAGTCAGTAAACAGGATGCTCAAAATGGAAATAGCAAGTTAACAAAGGAAGTGTTACTGAATGACTTTTTGCTCAAGTTTTTGTTGTTGTTGCATTATGTGCTGTGAAGGCATTTATTTTATTCCTTTATATCACAGAAGTCATTCCTAGTATTAAATATAACTAGAGTTGGGAAGAGCATGAGAAAAATAATAATTATTCTTGTTATGGAAAAACAAACTTGCTTCATTTATTCTTTTTACTGTTTATAATTAATTACATGGGGAAAACTGGTAGTTATAAACATTGTTTTTACTAAGTTTAATTGTGATATTGCGTGAAAAGATGTATATGTAAGTAGATGGATTACTGCAGGAAGCTTTCTGATTTCTGTGTGTTTTGCTTCCCTTCTGTTGAATTGTTACATTTACTGTTAATATTTCAGAACAATATTTTCCAGCCTCAACAACTTTAAGATGTATGAACCTCAACTCCCAGAGTTTTCCAACCGACATGAAGTCCACACATTTTAAATTGCTGAAGATGAGGGCATTGTTTTGGATTTAGAACAAGGGTTTTTAAACTTTTTCAGACCAGCAACAAAAAAATTCCAGAACCCAAATTAGGAGACAAAACACTTGCAATAGAATCCTAGTATGGTAATAAAATGAAACTTCTGCTTGTTTTATTTATACAAATTTATATATTAAAATTATTTATATTTTACAGAAATGGATGCCCCAATTATAGCACTAGAATTTGTTTCCCTTTTTTTAACCTGTGCTGTACTATCTGCAATTACCAGCTTGTAAATGATTATGCATATCTTTAAAATGTTATCATGACATAAATATGTATTAGGCCTAATCAAAAAACAAGCTAAGATATGCATATGATGAGGATGAGGATGACTCTTTAATATTATGAAGTTGAAAATTATGCAGCAGAATCATCATTGATGTCACTTAGAAAGCTTCCTTTACTTAGAAATGATAATAGCATGGCATGCATAAACATGACTTGCAGCATAATCAGAAATAATGGATTAATATAGCGAAATTAAATTTGATTTTTTTCCTCACTATTACTGCCTTGCTGAAGCCACTTAAGCACCTATCCTCTTCCTTCCTTTGCAAATACAGTTTTGATATATGTTTATTCTGGAGGAAATCTCACTACTATAGGATTTGAAGCACATACGGACTGCAGCTGGGCAGTTGAATCCTATGTTTCAGTATTAATTCCTTCATAACTCAGTGGATTTAATCCTAAGTAAATTTGCATAGGATATTGCCTTAATAAATAAGATGACCAATTGGGGACATACCCAGAAATACCCAGAAATGGGTCTGCAACATAAAAAGTGAGACATTGCTTCCAGGAATGTGTAATTCTTGGGCTTTTAACCTTTCGTAAAATCATCCTGTTTATTTTTACTTCTTTTAGGATAAAGCGTAATAAGATTTAAATCGGAAAAAGATTTATGTAAGAAGAGGGACTCACCCTGATTGATTTTATGCTGCCAAATAAATCAGAATCTCTTGGGATTTTAAGCTCTCTCTCTCTGAGGATAGGATTTAGAACACCTCACTATCCAAAAGCAATAGTCTCTTTTAACTTTCTCATCTGCCCTTTAAAATAGCATTTTCTACTTAATGCCTTAAAACATGTTTGTTATAATTCAGAGGCAGGCAGGAAAATGTTGTAAATGTGCATGTGGGAAGAGAGAAAAGAAAAAAATTAAGTGGTGGTGAAAGGCCACCAGCTGCCTCCTGCAAAGCTTGCAGTTTTGACACCAAACTTTGGTGATATGCAGATAATCCATTTAACTAATCTAATTGGGCCCTTCAACAGAATCAGCAAGCTCTAGCATTGAAAAATTATACATGTTCCAAAACAAAAGCATGTTAATTGTCTTCCCAATTAGAAAATAAATGTTATTCGCATTGGTATTTGCGGGAGCACCTGCTGCCAGCAACGGTTTCCCATCACCCTGTGCGCTCCCACAGGCAGGGTCTCCTCAGGATCTCCTCGGTGCCGTTGGCCAGACAATGTCGGCTGGCGGCTCCCAGGGGGAGGGCCTTCTCTGTGGGTGCGCCTGCCCTTTGGAACCAACTACCCGTGGAGCTTCGGGTGGCTCCTGACCTTCATTCCTTCCGTCGCAACCTGAAGACATGGCTTTTTCGATCGGTCAACCTGGACTAAGGGGGCTTTTAACTATTTTTAGATTTGTTGGTTGGTTTTAATGTTTTAATGTGTAATTGGGGTTTCTTGTTTAATTGCTTTTAAATTTTGTATTTCTGTTTATTTTTGTGAGCTGCCCTGAGTCCTTCAGGAGATAGGGCGGCACAGAAATCCCATTATTAAATTAAATTAAATTAAATTAAATTAAATTAAATTAAACTGCCTTTGTGAAGGAATTCTTATTATACTCCTGTATTTTTAGGTGGGATCTCTTACACCATTATCCTTCAAAGAAGTTCCATTTTTTTCTATCCAATACTTCACAATTATTCCCCCCTTCTCTTTTTTCCCCGATAGACTGAAGAATGAAAGTACTTTGATGGGAAAAAAAGCTGTGCCCACAGGATGGAAATTGCTTCATTTGAAGGAGACTCTGATAGAGCTTCGGTGAGTAATTTTATACAAAACAGCTGGCAAATAATACATCCAAAGAGAAGGAATTTCCTAAAATATATGCATGTGTACAAAACTATATTCCTTTTCATGATTAATTTTAACCTACTTTTAGATAAGCAGTCTCCTGCCCCTTTTTAAACCTACTGTACACCCTTCAGTAAGTTTATTTAAAGCTTTAAAATGAATAAAATATTAAGAAAGCTAGTTTGATATGGTAGTTAAAGATATTGATGTGGAAATCTGAAGACTGTGAGTTCTAATCCATAGGAACTTTGGGCTGAACTCTCTCTTTGGGGCATAGGATGTGGTGGCAAAGCTCTTCAAACAACATTGCTAAAGAAAACTACAGGGAGTTCATTTGGTCTCCAGAAGTCAAGACTGTCTAGCAGTCTAGCAGGGTAAAGAACCCTCTAATCTTGTTCAGGCTAAAACAAATCAAAGCATATGTAGATTTACAAAACAAATCAGTTATTTTTAATATCAAAATATATTGGATTGTTTCAACAAGATCTGCATGGGGCTGCCCTTGAAAAGTATCCAGAAGCTTCAGCATATAGAATGAGGCCGTGAGAGTTACACTGGATGCCCATAGAAGGGCACATGTAACAACACCCTTGCCCTGCAAACTGCACTGAGTGCCAGTTTGCTTCCAGGACCAATTCAAGGTGTTGGTCATCACTTATACAGCCCTACATGGCTTGGAGCCAGGTTGCTTATGGAATTGGCTTCAGCCTGTCACATCAGCCTGTCACATTCAATCAGGTAGGAACAGTATGCTGCAGACCTTGTCAGTAAAAATTTTTGACTGGTGTGGTCTAGGAAGATGCTGGCTTCCACTTTCCTGGCCTTTCATAACAGGGTCAAAACGTGGCTCTGCGACCTTGGTGGGGGAGGTCCACAAAGGACCATGAAACAAAGCACTCCCTCTGCCTTTATTAACTAATGTTAAATGGCCATCTTGGAATTTATTTCTTTGAAATTTTATAATGTTATAATTTCATAATTAAAAAATCTTAAATTAATTTTAGTATTCTAATATTTATATGCTACTTTATATATTGATTACACTGTATACCACAGGTGGGATTTAGCCAGTTCTCACTGGTTCGCCCAAACTGTTAGTTAAATTTCTTATGCAGTTGGGAGAACCTGTCTGTCTGTCTGTCTGTCTCCCTTCACTTAATACCTCTGGGCAGATAGCCAAGAACCACTTAACAATTGCAGCTGGAATGCAGCTGGTACAGGCTGAATCAAGTTAATAAACAACAAAAACTGACAGGATTAGGGCCTGTAAACATCAATCACCATCAGGGATGGGATTAACATTTCCATTATAAAGAGTATTAAATAACACTTCTGTGATCAGCTGATACTCCCTGGAGTTCTCCAAGACCTTTTATAGCTGTTGCAGTGTTGCCTACTTCTTGTTTCTTCCTGAGGAAAAGATACAGGAGGGGACAATGATGCAGCTTTATTTATTTATTTATTTATTTATTTATTTTATTGGACTTATAGGCCTCCCTCTCTCCCGAGGGACTCAGGGTGACTTACAATAAAAAACAAGAATACAAATATTAAAAATACAAATAAACTAGTCAAATAAGCCCAATAAAAATTTAAAACCCGATTAAATACTAAAATCAATAAAGCCCCACCCCATGCAGTCCAGGCTGGCCTGTTGAAACAACCAAGTCTTTAGGTCGCAGCGAAAGGAACGGAAGTCAGGGGCCAGCTGGAGCTCCAAGGGGAGTTGATTCCACAGGGTGGGTGCTCCCACAGAGAAGGCCCTACCCCTGGGCACCGCCAGCCGACAATGTCTGGCCGACGGCACCCCCAGGAGGCCCTTCCTGTGGGAGCGTACAGGGCAATTGGAGGTCGATGCTGGCAGGAGACACTCCTGCAAGTACCCCGGACCCAAGCCATGTAGGACTTTATATATGATGACTAATACCTTGAATCTCACCCAGAGGGCAACCGGCAGCCAATGCTTGATAATACAGATCATGAATTTAATGCATGTGTGGTCCAGCCAGCTGTATTGCTTCTGCTGTGAAGCACCCAATTTAGAACATAGAGAACATAGGATAATAGAGTTGGAAGGGTTAATGGCTTTTGGCAGCATGCCCAGGCTTCCAATTAGCATGAATGGCTAATGGCTGAGGAATGGCTGTTTTAAGTTTTCTGCATTGTTTTAATGGTTTATTTATTTATTTATTGTTTGGACTTGTATGCCGCCCCATCTCCGAAGACTCGGGGCAGCTCACAACTAAAACAGTAACAATTATAAACAATTAAAAGAGAATTAAACCAGTCACAAGCCCAATAATAGTTAACAAAGTTAAAATTTAAAATAATTTAAGAACCATTCCCCCCCCCCCAGGAGGGGTCACAGCCCGGATTGGTCGAACAACCAGGTCTTCAAATCATGGTGGAAGGTGCGAAGGTCAGGGGCCAGGCGGAGCCCCAGGGGGAGTTGGTTCCAAAGGTCAGGGGCCGCGACAGGTTCCTGGCACTGTCTTTTTGGGGTGTACTTTCCTCACTCTTTTTGAAGGCCTCTAGTGATGGAGCACCCACAACTTCTGAAGACAAGCTATTCCATTGGTTGATTGGTCTCACCCTCAGGAAATTTCTCCTTAGCCCTAGGTTGCTTCTCTCTTTGGTTAGTTTCCATCCATGGTTTCTTGTTGTGCCTTTTGGTGCTTTGGAAAATAGATTGACTCCCTCATTATTTTTGGAGCCCCTCAATTTTTTTTTTAATTCATATTTATATCCCGCCCTTCTCCGGAGACTCAGGGCGCTTACAATTTTGGGATACAACCCAATGCGCTTAGCAATAGCCTTCATTCCATTGTATATGCCTGCTTATTACTAAGTGGCATTTTTACAAAGTCAGCTTATTGTCCCCAACAATCTTGGGTCCTCAGTTTACCGACCCCGAGAGGATGGAAGGCTGAGTCAACCTTGAGCCTGGTGGGATTCGAGCCTGCAATAGTTACAGGCAGCTGGAACTAAGTGCTAGGCTATTATCAGCCTGCACCACCAAGGCCCTTTAAATTTCCTGACAATCAGAACAATTAATCAGTGGAACAACTTGCCTCCAGAAGTTGTAAATGCTCCAACACTGGAAGTTTTTAAGAAGAGATTGGATAACCATTTGTCTGAAGTGATGTTGGGTTTCCTGCCTAAGCAGGGGGTTGGACTAGAAGACCTCCAAGGTCCCTTTCAACTATGTTATTCTATTCTAAATATTGGAACAGTGCTATTTTATTGTGAATTGGACTAAAGAAAAATTTCCTAAGGGTGAGACCAATCAAGTTGGCCATGCCCACCCAGTCACGCCCACCCAGTCATTAGGGCACAGTTAAATTATTTGAATCCCACCACTGCTTACACTACCCAGAACTCTGTCTTGAGGGAGATTGGCGATTTAGAAACATGAAATGTATGTATGCATGCATGTGTGTGTGTGTGTATGTATGTGTATCTATATATAACGTATAATATAAGTTATTCGTAGAAACTGCTAAACAGCGTTAAACTGCTAAACAGTGTCTTGAATTTTGTCCACATAAGAGCAGAAAAAAGTAGCGACATGAAAATATGTTAGTGAAATTGGGCTGATGACAAACATTTTCCTCTTTTGGGTAAGATTTGTATAATATGAGTACACTAACCCTGTCAATTATAGCCCTAGTAATTTGCTTAATATAATCAAGCTACACATCATCGACATATCTTAATTTAAATTATTGGATTGGGTCTAAAGTGAAAATATTCTTGTTAAAGAACAGATGAGATTTAGAGGGAACTATTCAGCCTTAGACCTCTGTCTGGTCTTCCACTGTTCAGTTGAAAAATACATTTTACCCACCAAAGGTACCCATTGCCTCTTCGTGGATTTCACATTTACTTTTGATCTGATTCCAAAGTAGAAGCTGTGGGAAAATTTCAGGGATGCTCAATGGATAAAAGGTTATCCTGACTCTTTGTTGTAACATTTCCCTGTCAGATGCTGTCCACCAGGGTACCCTTTTGGAACTGTTTCCATCAAAATAGAGGTAGAGTAAGGGTGCATTCTATAATTCAGGCTCATCTTCTAATAATCACTCTCCAATGTTAGTAGATCGTGCAATTCCAAGCTTGCTATGTACAGAAATTTTACCTCTCTCCCAGGTCAAAATGTGAAAGCATTGAGGGCATTGGTTTCTTATTTTATAAAATAACATATTAAATTTAAAACTCCTGAGTTGTTAGTTGTTGCACAACATGTTGTTTTACAAAGTCTTGGAGTAATGATCATGTGCCCAGGCATTTGACTCTTTTGAATCCAGAAACAATAAAAATAGCATATATACAAAGCAAGATGAAACCCAAATCTCTTACAAGCTATCAGTAGTTCCTTATTAATGACAACAGAGATACCCCTAAAGCAGCTAATTTCCACAGTACCCAATTATGTGTAGAAGCTCCCAACAAACAACAAGATTCTCAAAGTTTTTATCAAAGCCTGACACCATGACTTTGTGGCCCTGCTATGGTCAGAAGATTGCAAGACCTTGTATGGGGGTGGGTGGCACACAACTCTCGGGTGGGAATTGAAAGTTTGAGACTTTCACAGCTTTGAAACTATGTGAAGAACCTCCCTCTTTTTTTAATTCATCAAAGAAGTGTAAAAAGCAGGTTAGCTAAAACTTTAAACTTGTAGATTTTTCTTAATCTAAATGTGAAATCAAGATGTCATCAAACTTTTCTAAGTAACAGTGGTCTTCTGCATTGGCACTACAACAGTATGATGTATAAATAGCAATTTAATGGGATGCCAATACAGTGATATATACTTAAAATATCTTGGTTTGCTGTTCTAAGCTTTCTTATCTTGGGACACACATTTCTTTTATCAGGTAGATTGTTGTCCAAAATTGTTGATGAGAATAGCAACTATTTATTTGAAACTGTTAAAGTGAAGTCAAAGTGTTTGTTTTCATTCATTCATTTTTAATATGTATTGGATGTACTTTTAACTTCATCTCTTGATGAAGTATTTTCTTTCAAGTTTCTAAAAATAATATAGCCATACTTCATTCTTAATTTCCTGTGGCAGGTAAAAATTGGAGCAGGAATATTATCTGATGAATAAATTAAAAGAACTTTAGGAAAAATATGAATTTCCAGATAGTATTAGTCTTACCATTACAATAGCAAGTTAATAATTACTGTAGCTTTGCTAAATGTATTTGCCTATGCTTTCTTAAAAAAAATAATTCCTCTGTTTTGAAGCTAAATATTTTTTTAAAAAAAACTTATCAAATTTGATATGCATGTTATATTTTTAGTTTTAAACTAACCTCCTATTTTCCTTGTTCTTTTCTTTTTGTTACATCTGCTGTGTTCCTCCTCTTTTCCTTTTGGCCTGGATATTTTTGTTTGCTGTTCTCCATACTCAATTTGCACTGTACCTCCAGCATCATGGTGAGATCAAAGAATGGCAAGGAACTTCAAGTAAGTAAATAGTTTCTGCAGGAACAGTGAAAGAGCTGTTTTTTTCATAGGGCCATACTTTCATTTCATATTGTTAGCAAATTATTAGCACATTTAATAATTCACTCCAGAACCTCACCTGCCAACACATTGTGCATTACTCTTAGCTTTATCTATCATTTTGTCCATTTGTAAAGAGAAATGTGCACAGACGGGGACTCCTCGGGGTACCGTCAGCTAGACAGTGTCGGCTAGCGGTGCCCAGGGAAGGGCCTATTCTGTTGCGGCCCCCGCCCTGTGGAACCAACTCCCTCTGGAGCTCCGGTTGGCTCCTGATCTCCGCTCCTTCCGCCGCAATCTGAAGACCTGGCTGTTTGAACAGGCCGGGCTGTACTGACCTCCTGGGGTTTTTTAAGTATTTTAATGGGTTTTAGTGATTGGGCTTATTGATCTAATTTTGTTTTAAATATTTATTGATTGATGTACTGTGTTTTTAATTGTGAGCCGCCCCGAGTCCTTGCGGAGAGGGGGCGGCATATAAGTCCAATTATAAATAAATAAATAAAATATTATAAATCATACCCACTTTAAGGTTTGTGCAAATGCTGACATTTCAAGACTTATCATTTTTCTGGTATGTGAAATACAAAGAGCAACTTGTCAAGATAATTTTAGGGGAATTTAAGAATGAAGAATAAAATGGTATGGTTAGTCATTTTCTTTAATCATTACTTCCCTGGAATAATTGGTTTCATAGACTCCCAAAATTAGTGTACATACTCTGCTTTCACTACTTTGCAGTGAGCAGATGAGACTGAAAAGAAAGAGGAGAGGCTATGCAAAGTAAACTAATAGCGTGTTGTTTTTTTCTGCAAATATATTTTCCCCTCTACTATTTAATTAATTAATTTATTTATTTATTAGATTTATATCCCGCCTCACTTCCCCCAAAGGGGAACTCGAGGCGGCGTACAAAAGGATAAAAACAATTTCTGTACAATATAAAAACAAGAAACTCATTCATACCAATCCAAAAGCAAAATCTCAAGATCTCAATGCCATGCCCTCCGACAAAGCCAGGTCTTAACGGCTTTGCGGAAGGCAAGTAGATTTGGGATGGTTCTAATCTCCGCGGGGAGCATATTCCAGAGGGATGGCGCTGCTACAGAGAAGGCCCTAGCCTTCTAATTTGCTAGTCATTGTTATAAATAGGGCTCCTGGATTATATTAGGCATGACAGCTTCAAGAGCTGTGAGATTTTCCATCTGTGGAGCCCAATCTAGTAATTTAGAAAACTTACATTTTTTAACAATATCTCTAGAGGGCACTGTGACTATAAAATATCAGAAGAAGGAAAAATTACCAAGCAATTACATGGAGAGAAAAAGGGGATTAACATCTAAAAAATAAAAAATAAAATGTGTTTGGGAATTAGATTTTGAATTAATAAATCTATAGAATCTGTAGCTTTTTGTTTAGAATCTCAGTCACATTGTTTAAGGAAACTTATGTTTGGAATCTGTAGTCAGAAAGGAGGGAGTTGATTTTTGAATATGCATGCTGACTATACATTGTATATATATACTACATGATAATTTTCAGAAATTCAGTTTTTTGGAAATTCAGTTTTAAAGATACTAGAAAATAATGATATGAAGCAAGATTAAAATGCTGTGTTTTTATAATGATTTAAATTGGACCTGCAAATAATGGAAAAGTTACCACTATAACATGAAAAGAAATCACATTGCAATTATATCATGTTATCCCATGTTACTCTTCTTTCATGCTCTCCAGAAGTATTAGACAAAAGATACAATATCCAGTTAATCAGGTCTTTGTAACAATGATTTAAAAAGAAAGGAGAGGAGCTGAATTCAGAAACAAAGCATGTAGCCCTTATGTTGAACATTTTTCAATCAAATAATTTAAAATTATCTCATTTTTCTACTTTAAATATTCAAAACCATTCGACTTTCTAAACTTTCTGAATGGATATTAATGGATATTGTTTCTATGTAACCTTTTTTGCCATGTCAAACATAAATCAATGTCTTATTTTCAAAACACTCTAAAACTATGTTCTCCCTTCTTTCTATTTATGTATTTCCTGATGGAACTCCAATACCATTTTAACAGTCTACTGCTTCTTTATTCACCCTTTCTAAGTAAATTATACATTATCAAATCCCACTTAAACTATGATCTTTAAAACTGATATTTTACAGTGAAACTTTTTCCTCAATATGCCTTATTACAAATCAGTTTTATAATATGTAGCTGAGGGAATCACATATTATTGCTTATTTACTTTAGCTTTCATTTCCTTCCTTTTTCTGTGTTGCATTTTATCATGTAAACTCCTTAGGGTGGAGACAATTTCTACTATATTCAGTGAAATGTTGTAACTCATCATTTTTTGATGTTTATTTTACAGCTGCAATAGCAAGCAGTGATGAATCTCATACTTCCACTCCAGGAAAAATGAGCCAGCGTCACGGGAAAGAAGGGTATCTTACACCAACCAAAGAATTATACCAGCTTTCTTTCAGTCCAGGCCAAGGCCATGGTAAGAGCCATTTTGTTGAATATAGTATCAAATAAAATGCTCTACAACACTTGCTGTACATGTGACCGGTTCAAGAGAATTGGTTTTATGTTACATAAACCATAACTTAGTTTTGTGTCTTGTCCAGAAATCAGCACAGATATTTCTGTAATTTGAAAAAAAAAGTGGTTTAAAGGTACCTTGGTTTAATTGTGTAATAAAGGAGATGGGAAAATTCTGAATGTGTGGGTAAGTCCTTTTTCATATATCAGTTCATTAAGCTGTGTTTGATAGTTATCAGCAGGCTTCCATGTACTTTATATATGTATTTCATTGGGAGATGGAAATGTAGTGGTTGAACTAGGAAATAGATACGTTGCACCTTTAACACTGTTATTACAAAATTACATTCCATTTGTTACTTCTAATGAGATATAAGATACATAACTCCTAAGCTAGTAGGAAATTCAATAAATGAGCAAAAAGTAGGAAAATATTATTTGTAAGAGTTGAATTTAAATGTCATAAAAAGCGATACATTACTGAACTCAGCCTTGTCTCATCTGTTCCAGTATGCACACAAGAAAGATCTCAGAAGCCTTCACTTTTATGTGTGATTAAGTATGACTTGTTGTATTGTCTGAATCTACATTGGTAATCATTTATAAACTTAGCATATTTTAACACATCACAATCTAAAGTTTTATATTATAAAAAACTGACTGATTTAAAAATATAAATGTGTTAAACCACCTCTTAGCCTGCTATAGGGAAAATTAGTCTATTATACACTGAAGGAAGTTAGTCTCATTAAGTCATAAACTTGGTTTCAATATATGCAAAATACTGAATGTTTTGTTTCCTAAATGGAAATTTTGTCTCCTGACTTTACCATATCTAATTCATTCAAGTTCATTTGGAATTCTTTGGCATAAATGAAGATTAAACAGGTTTCTGCAAATAATTTGGAGAAGCCTTTTGTTTATGGTTTTGTTGTAACTGATAAACCAGAGGTGTCAAACTCAATTTCATTGAGGGCCGGATCACCATTGTGGTTGTCCTCTGGGGACCAGGGGAGGAGGGACATGGCCGTGGGGTTTGCTGCCGACTGGGCAGCGGCCACAAAGCAAGGTGGTGGGGGAGTTGAAGACAAAGTGAGGCAGAGGGGTGAAGAGCTGCCCCCCACGCACCAGCTTACCTGAGGGCCCTGCAGCCAGGCCATCAGTGTTATGCCAACTACCTGCCCTTGTGGCAGCAGCTCCAGAAACCCCGTCCAGGACCCAGTGTGGCTGCTGGCCTGCTTCTTGCTCACCGCCACAATGGAGCAAGAGGCTGAGCGATGCATGTAGGGTCCTGGACAGGGCTGCTGGAGCCGCCGCAAGATGAGACAGTTGTCAGGATGTTGACGGCCTGGCTGTGGGGCACTCAGGTAAACCAGTGCAGGATGTTGGGAGCAGCTCCCGCCTTGCTTCGTCCTCCACCCCACCACCTCACTTTATGGCCACTGCACTAGTGCGTTGCTCTGCCTCCTGCTCCATTATGGCGGCAAGCAAGGAGAAGAAGTAGCGAAGAACGAAGCAAGGCGTTGGGGATGGAGGATAAGCAAGGCAGGGGGTATACCGCTGCCCCACCTGCCACGCACCGACTTACCTGAGGGCCCTTCAGCCAGGCAACCCATGTCAAACCCCCACCTCCCCCACCCCCAGGGCAACTACATCCCTTCAGTAACCTGCTTTCCAGCTTGGTGCGCTGCTGCGGCATGCAGGGCAACAAAAGTAGTCTGTGGGATTCCGGTTAAAAAAAATAGTTCAGACCTACCAACTTCTCACGAAAATCTAGTGAAGTTGGAAGGTCTGAACTATTTTTTTTTTAACTGTAGTTTCACAGACTACTTTCGTTGCCTTGCATGCGGCAGCGGAGAACTGGGCCTGTATGTGTGTGCAGCCACTGGGATGGTATGCCCTGGGCAGACAGCTTCCTGAAGGCTTGGCTGATTCAAGTGCCTTCAAAGGTCTTCTGCATGTGTGTGCATATCCTCTTGGGAATACTTCTGCTTTTTTCTACTTGAGCTTTGGTGGCTCAGGCTGTAAATGCCTGCTCTTAAGATCCAGCTGTCTACAATTATTGTAGGCTCGAATCCCACCAGGCTCAAGGTTGACTCAGCCTTCCATCCTCTCGGGGTAGGTAAATTGAGGACCCAAGATTGTTGGGGGAAATTAGCTGACCTTGTAAAAATGCCGCTTAGTAATAAGCAGGCATATACAATGGAAGGAAGGCTATTGCTGAGCACACTGGGTTGTATCCCAAAATTGTAAGCGCCCTGAGTCTCCAGAGAAGGCATATAAATGTAATTAAAAAAAAATTATGTTGTTTATTTTTATTTATTTATTAAAACTTTATGCTGTGTTATCCTTATCCCTTGCAAGGTGACTCTGGGCATCTTTTAAGTTACAAAACAAACAAATAATAATTAAAATATTAAAACCAGATTAAAGTATTATTAAATCTGTATTAAAACCTAAATTAGGAGAACTTTGAGATTAACGGATAGTGATGAGGTCTTCTTAACCCATCAGCTACCTCCAGCAGTGAGCTCCCCCCCCCCGACAGGCCAGTAGGAAAAGCCAGTTTTAATACCCTTCTGGAAAGCCAAAAGGGCAGAGGCAGTTCTAATCTCCAGGAGTAGAATGTTCCACAGCGATGTTTGCATATCTGTAAAAAATTGAATGTGGTTTGGAAAAGCATTCCCTACGCTTTTCCAATGACAGTATTTAAAAAAAGAGAAACCCTAGGCCAGATTTTGGGGGCGGGGGGACACCAAATTTCTGAATGTTATATATAGATTTTATAAGTTGCCATGGTTGCTGGTTTAAAAAAAGCTACCAAGAATAGAGAGAAAAGTTAACTTTAAAACTGCATTTCTCTTCAAATTGCAGTGAGATTTTGATAGTGAAGAAGCCTTACATTCCCTTCAGTGAATATTTCTTCATACGAATTTGTTTGGCATCTTAACATGGCTTATTGCTATCATACATTGCTTCCTTCATTGCAGTTTAATTCTTCTAGTAAAAAGCTTTATTCTTGTATTTTTAACATTCTCAAATGTAAATATATTATCTTAACAATTTTTACATTCTTTCAAAATCTAAGGCAGAAATAAATTGTTGTCTCTCTAAGCTGCCTAAGAAGTGGGGTGTACCATTTCCCTGACAGTTTATCACTGTCTTTTAAAATACACCCAATTATCTCTTCATTCCATATTCCTCTCTATTTTCTATAAACTCATCTCTAAATCTTCAGTTCTCCTTATTAATCCACAAAGCTCCAGTAAAATTAACAATACTTAATAACATAAGAATACAATCCCCCTTTCCAGTTAGTCTAAATTGTCTTTATCCCTCTCTTAATAGTTAAACATTGCAAAAAGGAAATTAAAAACTATTAAACATTACCAGAAATAATAATTCCATATTTACATATAAAAAACTAATCCATTACACTATTAAATATTTCAAAAGAATAACTGCTCAATTCAGATAATTTCCCTTCTCTCATCTAATTGCCAAAAGTGGCCATAAAGCCCCTGCAGAAAAATTGGTTCTCCTCACATCACTGAAGTCATCTAAGCTGTATAATTTTTGACTATAAAGTGAGGAGGATTACACAATGGAGTCTTATTATATAGCATGCCAAAGAAATATTACAGTAATGGAGATTCTGACCATAGTAAAGATTTGGTTTGATGATTGTAGAAAATACTAGTATTGCTTACAAAAGTAACAGTTCTATACTTATTGGTTGGTAATATGTAATTTATTCTAGTGCTGTGCCTTCAACCAACGCCTTTTGTAGATAGCTGATTTTGTTATTTGTTGGACATGTTCTTTTGAATTGTTGATCACACTATCAAAGTGTGTTTAAGTATGTTTGGCAGAAGAACCAGAATGAAATGGAGGGGGGCATTTGATTGGGATAGTCAGTTGAGAAAAAATCAAGGCACTTAACCAGCACTACCACCATTGCTCCTTATGTTCATTACGTACGTTCTGGTAGATTCCATTTTCTTTTAGATGAATTTTCAGTTTCTCAAATTGCCTGGAGAAATATTAATGAAAATTACTAGGATAAGCAAAGTTGTAGTTTACACGAATAAAGATATTAAGTGTTACTGCTATTATAATAAGTGTTACTGCTCCAATACTACTCACAGATTCTTTTCTGAAGTTATTCATCCACCCTGCTTCAGTGTTACTAGGGAAACCATTGTTTCCATTGTAACATCTAGCACAACCCTTGGGTTCCTATTCTACAAAACAGGTTCTCTCTTTGTGTTATAAATGTGTGTCATCATAATAATGGCAAAGCTGCAATTTGTGAACTTTCTCAGATAGTACTTTTTCCCGTTACAGACCATCCCTGAGAACATGGTATGAAAGTTACATGCAAAAGAAATGAGATTTACCGTAGCTCCAGTTAGTGTTTATAGTGTTGTAAGCTGTGTCCACAGTTTAGTTTATATAAATAATTTGAGAAATGAAGTGTAAACAGGAATAAAAGCAAGTTTTAATGGGGAATTCTTAGCACTGTCCTGTATCCTTTTTATATTGCAGTTATGGAAGGAAGGGGGAAGGCTGAATTTGGCCTTCCCTTGTAATTTGAAATTATGATACATTTTCATGATGCCAGGAAATAAATGGGATATATTAACATAAAAGAGAAGCGGTGATGTTGAAATCTAAGTCTTAATGCTAATTGTGAACTTCACTACTGAAATAATATTATATATTATGGTAGTTAATGAAGTTTAAAAAACTAAAAGCAAGATTTTTGATTGAATTATGAAATGAACTGATTAGAAAAAAACCCTCTGCCAGCTCAGTTTTATCTTGGACAAGTTTTTAGATATTTAGCTGACTTTTATTTTGAGCCTACAGATTCTCTCTCTCTCTCTGTCTCTCTCTCTTTCTGTGTGTGTGTGTGTGTGTGTTCTTTTAAACCATCTAATCTCAGAATATTAAGAATATTTGCCCTTTCTCCAAAATCTCTGGCAGAAAAAAATAGTGGTTATGAAAGACAGAGCTTTTAAAAATTCCAGACAACCGGTTGCACCATTTTTTGAGATATTTCCTTACCAGATTCCTCAATGTCTTCAACAATGACAGAATTTCTAATTTACTGCCTTCATTGCAAAAGTTCATAAAAATTTAGGGAGATATTCAGGGATGTATCCACCTTGAAAACAGTCCATGTTAAACTGTATAGCATAACATCAGGAGGGACGCCAAGAAATGTTTTATGACATTTTATATTATGTCATAAAATGCTTTATGATTATTTTTATATCAGAAAATGTTTTATAAAATTTACCAAATTTCAGTTCCATGGGAATCATGGGTCCCAGATTTTGAACACGTTCTGTAAGTTAGCACATTTGAGGTACCTTGATTCAAAAATTGTTGCCCTATGATACACTATTTTGCCAGTTAAAGGTTGCACACAGATAGGAGAGTTTTAGTAATATATAGATGATGTGTACTCAGCTGATCCATTGTAAATGTCATGTTTTGCAAAGATTCAGTTGTTTGTAGTCAGCCTGCATTCTTACATTTTTTTTAATTCTTCAGTACTGTATACAATAGAACCTCTGGTCACGAACCCTTCTGACCATGACCAAATCTGGCTCCAACCAAAAAATTCACAAAATGTTTGAATCTGGTCAGAAACACATACTCGGGCAGCGATCAAACATGACCCCAATCCAAAAATTCCTGAAGATGAAATATTAGAAGACGAAGAAATCGCCAAAGTTATGGGACGAATTATGGTCGTGACCAGATGTTCTACTATACATCCTTGCCATTTAAATAAGTAATTTAGATGATCAGCATCTAAATCAATTAAATTATCAGATATTTAAACTTTCATTGAGAAATTATACCTATATACAGGTAGTTCTTGATTTATGACCATAATGGAGCCCAACATTTCTGTTGTTAAATGAGACATTGTTAAGTGAGTTTTGCCCCATTTTATGATCTTTCTTGCCAGAGTTGTTAAGTGAACGAATGCAGTTAATAAATTGGTAAACTGGTTGTTAATCTGGTTTCCCCATTAACTTTGCTTGTCAGAAGGTCACAAAAAGTGATCACATGACCCTGAGACACAGCAACAGTCATAAATATGTACCAATTGCCAAGCATCTGAATTTTGATCACATGATAATGGGGATGCTGCAAAGGTCATAACTGTGAAACATGGTCATAAGTCACTTTTTTAACTTTTAACTTTGAATGGTCACTAAATGAACTGTTGTAAGTCGAAGACTACCTGTAGTGCTGTCTTTACATTTCCGTGAAAATATAGTTGATTTGTATTTATTGAACAAATAATCTAGTTTACGTTTAGTGATTACCTGCATGTTGAAAATACATTACACTTTTTAATGGCGGGGGGACCCTAAAGCTGAAAGATTTTGTATTTTCTTCAGGCTAATTATTCAAATCTGAAATCTTCATATAAAAGCCATGTCTTTTTATTTGAAATTAGTTTAGCAAGGACCTCTATTATTGAATGGTAATTGTTTTAATAATAATGCACTTGTTTTCTAAAATTTCAATGTGCATTATTAATATTTGTATAATATTGTTTTAAGAAGCAATGGACATTTTTCCAGCAAGTTTTTTGTGGATCTGGTATTCTTAGACATTTTTGCTGGCAGGTGCTATTTATTTTGCTTTATTAAGATGAAGTGCTAGAAATGCAAGACTTTCTTTTATTGAGAAATTTATTTTATTTAGAAACTGAAATTTTCTGCTTTCTTTCACGATGTTGGAAGTATAACCATGATAGCTTGCTGTGTGTGCTTTAAAATATTTGAATGATTAGGGAGTAGAAGAATTATTTTGGTCGGTTGCGATACTTGATTATGCCAATTCTCTGTAACTTCCAAATAGTGTAGAGTAACAGCTTGTATTAGAACATACTAACTAAAATAGGAAATATTACCGATAGAGAAATGGCAACAACTTGACATCATTATCAACATCCTTAAATACTATCTTCCTTTTTCAAATACATACATGACTCTCTTATTTGCGGGTTGCTAATCATGGCAACTGCTTTCTCTGCAACATTCTCATTACCACCAGCCTTTTGAATGACAAGAATAATTATATAAAGCATCTAACTCATAAAGGAAGAAGGTCCTATGAGGCGTAGGTTTTCTCTAGGTGCTGGGGTTTCACTTCCTCCACGAACTGATAGCCGAAAGCTTGTCCGGAATGCTTCGTTTGGAGGCTGCAGTGAACTCTCACCAGTCTTTCAAGGTTTGTTTTCTTTTCTTTCTTTTTTTTTATATTGTCACAAAAGTAGGTTGCATTGCTAGGTGCGGTATTAACAAATAAAAACAATACATTTTGGGTAGGTGTTGACTCACATAGTGTTTATTGATTGCTAAACAATATTTTACAGGTTTAAAATTGTTATCATACCACAAGGATATTTGAATGTTGTTTCCAATATGCTTAGTCAGAATTTAATGGTTTTGTCTTTAAAGAAAGTATACTTGGTAATTATAGTTTTATTCTATAGAAACTATTGTAAACTCATTCATTTCTTTTTAAGGTTTTGATAGAGGGAAAGATGATGCTTCACAGAATAAAGATGATTCCTCACAATCAATGTCAAAAAGTAAGGTAAGTACAATTACTATATGTATCTTTACCCTACCGATTTAGATGTATTTATTTCTTCTGAAATAAAAAGTGGGCTTAGTTACAGCATGTCACGCATTTACTTGTTTATACATATATCTATCTATCTTGGTCTTCACTCAGTGGTCAAAAAAGGCAGATACAGGATACAAAAGAAATGAATATTTATATTTATTTTCAATTATTTGTACACTGCCTTGTACTGAAATCGTATGGTAATTTAATGATTAAAAAGGTTTTCCATTTGTAAAATCAATGGATTCTCTGTCTTCATTTACACAGAGAAACTGTTCTCTGTCAAATACAAAGGCATACCAAGTATGTATGCCATTATATAGGTTCCTCCACAGTAGAAAGAGCAAAGAAGAAGTAAACAAGATGTTTATGGAACAAATGAAAGGAATAACAGTACTGGATAAAGGGAGAAAGAAAGGGTTGGAGGAAAATATGATGAAGAAATGTGGAAGGATGTTGTCTCTAACCAGGGAAAAATTAAGAGGAAAAAGACAATAGAATTGTTAAATTCAGAAATAGCATATTCCTATTCAGAGAATAATATTAGACTTTTAAATTTTCTTTTCATGTGTAGTGGCTATTTGCGGTAAGACAGGGAGGAGGGAAATTTTGTACTACAGTGGAACTTCTTAATACTCATGCTTAATTGGTTCTAGGAGTCACAATGAGTATTAAAAATGGCAAGTAAGAAACAAATCATGTGATGTGCCACATAACGCTTTGTTTTGGCCGGGAAGAACATCTTATCTGTCCCTTTTCCTATGTTAGCAACCTTCCCCGCATGGCCGACTTCCTGTCCACCCTCTGTGGCTGTCAAATACCAAATTAAGATGAGTATCAGGACAACATTTTTACATCAAAATGTGTCAAGTATCAAACTTGACAAATTTTGAAGCAATTGAGTATCAAGGTACTACTGTATTATTTCTGATTCTTATAGTAATGACTAGAAAAATACATGTACTCTTACACATTTTTCTAGAATCATAGTGAGGCATGATAAATTACTTCTATTCTTCCTTTCCTTTCCTTTCCTTTCCTTTCCTTCCCTTCCCTTCCCTTCCCTTCCTTCCCTTCCCTTCCCTTCCCTTCCCTTCCCTTCATTCTTACTTGCTCCTACATGTCTTGACTTCCTGCTTATTCCCCTCATTTTTAGTAATATCTGCGTCAGTGATGGGAATCAAAAATTTTTACTATCGGTTCTGCGGGCATGGTTTGGTGGGTGTGGCAGGGGAAGGATACTGTAAAATCTCCAGTCAGAGGTGGTATTTGCCGGTTCTCCAAACTACTCAAAATTTCCACTACTGGTTCTCCAGAATTGGTCAGAAACTGCTGAATAACATCTCTGATCTGTAAGGTAATGGGAAGGCAGCAACTTATGGAAGTTTTCAGTAGTAGCTTAATCTTAAACATGATTTAGATTGTTATATTTAATTATTTCATTCAATTGAATTGAATTTTTTTCAAAAGCTATTGGTTTAAAATTAATTTTTTTTTATTCTGTTAACCTATAGTAAGTTGAGCATCCTGCATATCACAAGTAATTTTGTTAAATAGCAAGTTGAATTACCTCTGTGTTTAGGTTTTAGCCTTTAGAGAAGGTTTATTGGTATGTTCATATATAATTATTTAAAGACAAATGTAGAAGTTATTTGGTACAAACTGATAAGGACTGTTCAGAAGTACTAGTTTTTCTTTAATAAATTGTAATTAGCTTCTCTGAAGTAAAGAGCCTTGGTGGTGCAGGCTGTTAAACGCCTAGCACTTAGTTCCAGCTGCCTGCAATTAGTGCAGGCTCGAATCCCACCAGGCTCAAGGTTGACTCAGCCTTCCATCCTCTCGGGGTAGGTAAATTGAGGACCCAAGATTGTTGGGGGCAATAAGCTGACTTTGTAAAAATGCCGCTTAGTAATAAGCAGGCATATACAATGGAATGAAGGCTATTGCTGAGCGCATTGGGTTGCGCTCCAAAAATTGTAAGCCGCCCTGAGTCTTCAGAGAAGGGCGGCATATAAATGTAGTAGTAGTAGTAGTAATAATAATAATAATAATAATAATAATAATAATAATAATAATGGATGCATAAAATTAATCAAGCAGAAAATGGCAGTTTTGGAATTGAGATTTTGAAATCACCATTATCTCTTTTATTTTAAAAATACGAAGCTTGATAAATTTACAGAAGATTTTATGTTATTGGTGAAAGAAACATTTTCATAGTTTTCTTGTATAATTTGTATTTTTAGTCAGAATCTAAGATATATAATGGATCGGAAAAGGACATTCCTACTTCCTCTCCCACTACCAAACTCACAAAGAAGGAGTCCCTTAAGGTGAGTTATTTTCAGTATTAGAATACCCAAATCTTCATATTACACCTGCCCCATAGCACAATTAGTGGTAGATTTGGAAACTGTACTATGATGCTTCCGCAAATATTATTTATTTGTTTGTTTGTATCCCATCTTTATTATTTATAACTCAAGTCAGCAAATGTATCCAACACATCTTCCTTCTCCTATTTTCCCTACAACAACCACCACCCTGTGAGGTGAGCTGGGTTGAAAGAAAATGACTTGTCCCAGCTAGCATTTATGGCTAAGGCAGGACTTCCTGCTTTCCATACCGGTGGGTTAACCATTAAACCAAACTGGTTCTCACATAATTATGACATATAAAAGTTGTGCAATATATTCTTAATCATTTTTTTTCATTATAGAAAGCTGCATCACATCAAATATCAAATTTTTATTACAGTCAAGGACCAATAGAATTAAAAATACTTAGAGTATTTAATTAAAAGTGTTAGAATAAAATAATAACAAATAAAATCTATGTTAAAATCATAATTTGGCAGCCTGTCTCTTATTTGTACATAAACAGGAGTACCGCCTAAACTATAATGCAATATTAATCCTTAAATTGTGAAAGCCTATAGTTATTCAATATTAAAATACAGCAAGGTGATAATATCAAAAGATTTAGTGCATTATTAATTATATAAAATGGTTATGATGGATTCATCAAATTCCGATGAATCTTCAGTGCCGCTGTGCAGAATCTAGCTACCTGCATTGTGACTCCAATCCATTCGTCTTTAAGCAACTGCTGAAGATAAAAGGTATCAGAACAGCCAGAGATACCTCTTAGTTATAGGGAAAATACATTTTGTTCAAATGTCTCTATAAAAAGAGCAGTGAAGAAGGACATGTCCAGAGGTTTCCATCTCTCCAGAATCACTGGGACAGAATTCTTTATATTTGTCCTCCAGGACAGTTGAAGGGAGTACATGACATCATGCAAGCAAAAAGGCTTTCCAATGATTCACTACGAGCTAAGATAACTGGCAAGGGTGACAGTATATCTAATATAATCTGGAGTCAAAAACAGTGGAGCTTTCTCCAAGTCTGCTTGCCCCACTGCATTGGTTGCCGGCTGCCCTCTGAGTGAGATTCAAGGTGCTCGTGTTAACATACAAAGTCCTGCATGGCTTGGGTCCGGGGTACTTGCGGGAACGTCTCCTGCCAGCATCGACATCCCTTCGCCCTGTACGCTCCCACAGACAGGGCCTCCTTGGGGTGCCGTCGGCCAGACAGTGTCGGCTGGCGACCCCCAGGGGTAGAGCTTTCTCTGTGGTAGCACCCACCCTGTGGAACCAGCTCCCTTTGGGGCTCTGATTAGCCCCGGACCTCCGTTCCTTCCGCCGTGACCTGAAGACCTGGTTTTTTCAGCAATCCGGCCTGGACTGAAGTGGAGTGGGATGGGGTTTTTAAACTGTTTTTGGATTAGTTTGTGGGTTTTAAAATTTATTGGGCTTAATGTTTAATAGTATTTTATTTAACTTATTTGTATTCGTATTTTAATGTTGTGAGCCGCCCTGAGTCCTCAAGGAGAAGGGCAGCATGTAAGTCCAATAAAATCAAATCAAAAATCACTATATCCTCTATCCTTTGTCTCAGGGTTTGTTTTGCCTAGTTATAGTCCAATTGAGAATGGAGAAAATCTAGTTTAGCAAGGTTGAACTCAACAGCCTTCATACATGAAGAGGAGAATTTATCTTGGAGGATTAATGGTACAAGGCCTTAAGAAAAGAAATTAAGTTTTAGCCAAATATTTAAAGAAGCTTTACGGATTCAAACTTTATAAATTCTGTTCTCCAGGTGTAGGAGTATGTCTAAAGCACAAACAACGAGGCATCTGGAGAATTGCTCTAATAAATTTGGATTGAACTCTTTCTAAAGGTGTAAAACAAGAAACTTGGGTCTGAGCAGGGTTCCGTAAAGAAGCTGTACTAGTGAATTGGCCTGGAAAAGCTTCATTGCAACAGGAACAATGAATCCTTCATTTAGTAAAGACCATAACCTTAATTTTTTGGTAGTTTATGACCAATTCGTCATTATTATAAAACTGGACAAGGGTTCATAAGGCTCTTTTAAGACGTACAGGTGTTCTGGAGAGGATGCTTCAATCCCCTATTTTTGGGGATGAGGGTATAGAAACCTGGTAGTATATGAACTAGATTTATAAGCCCGCAGATAGAATATGTACCAATTTTACTCATTAGATTAAACTTGTCAGATCTGCAGTCTGAAGTAATATCAGATATGAATTTTTCACCTCAGAAGGGCCACAAAGTTGATCTCATTCATTCTCTCTTAAGAAGGAAAAAAATTTATGGTCAGCTGCTAATTTAGCCATAGAAACCTATAGTATTAAAGGGACCAAATTTATGAAAAACATCCCATTTTCACTCATAAGTAATATTAACACCACAGATGAATAGACTATGATGTGTTAAAATTATAAAATAATTCATCCTCTGTCTACAGTTGTGGAAACAATTGTTATAAGTGTCTTGCTTTCACATAAGCACAGTTGAAGACTATCATTTTCCTTTGAATTTTGACTTTTTAAGTTTGGAAGGATTTTTAGAAATATTTTAGAGTGCTTGCTTTTGTAATTGAATTGCTAGAATCATCTTTGAGGTTAGATTTCATAATTCAGAGAGAGATATCCCTTGATTAAAAAGAGGAAATAAGAGGGATAAGCTCACAGTTAAGTGGGACTAGCAGTAAATTAGTGGTAGAGGTCAAGGGGTGATTCTTAAACTTACAGAAGGTACTGCAGACAAATTCTGACAAATTCAAATATACTTAAATTGTATGTGCTTATAGGTTCCTGATAAATGTGTAATGTAGCTAAGCCTGTAGACAATTTGAAAGCATGTAGATTTCTAACCTTAGATTAATCATACTTTAAGAGTCCATGTAAATGGACCTTTGCGATAAATTGTAAATATGGCTGAAAATTAAAACCATGTGTTCTTTTATGTGAAATTGCCTGAAAAAGAACTTCTAATAAGGCCTTTTGTTAGACCTTTTAAAGAATGGGTTATTTTCCTATATTTTAACCATTTTCAGCTGGATATTTATTTTTATTTTCAAATTGATTGGACTCACTAACTTCTTTCCATTTATTTACTTTCTTTCCTTATTTCTCATTTATTCTTTACAGGTTCAAAAGAAAAATTACAGGGAAGAAAAGAAAAGAGCTACGAAAGAATTACTTAGCACTATCACAGACCCATCAGTCATTGTTATGGCTGATTGGCTGAAGGTGAGAAACGGAGATAAATAAAAAGCTGTAATTGCTGTATGTTTAATCTATAAGAAAACAAAAGAATTAAAATTGTACTTAACTGCTACTGTTTACTACTAGCAGGGAATATATTAATTGTCTCCCAGAGGTTTAATATTCAATACATAGAAACCAAATACATAGAAACCCAGGGAGAGATTTAGTTTGCTTTAACATGGTTGCCATAGTTACAGCAAATCTGCGGTGATTGTGTCCGTAAACTCCCTGTTAAATATGATATTAATAGAAAGATATCCCCCTTAATAACAAGCACTTGAAATATCACTGATGTAGTGAAATTTTAAAATAGTTTCTGTATTGCACATTTTCTTTTTTGTTGTTGTTGTTTACATGAGATGGTGTAAAATATTACGATTTTCACTGTCTAAAAATCAGTGAAGCTGTCAGATCTGCCATCTTCAGCATACTCTGTTTGGCTGGCATCCTGCCATAAAATATGGAGGGGGCATAGAGATTGGGGAGTTAGGTGGGGGTGGGAATGACAGGGTGACAGGAACCACACGTGTCAGTCCAGAACAGATTGGCCAATCAAGGGTGGAGCTGTGAGATCGGGAATGTGAACCTCCAACAAAAAGGTGCTAAACCTCAAGGTCCTTCCCAAAATATCTAATTCAAATATCATTAGACACTGACTGACCGACCAAGGGGAAAGGCCAGAGAAGAAGAAAAATTGCAGGGTTTGTGTGGGAATATTCAGATCCAGCTTTACTTATGCTGTAACCACTTGATTTTGGTAAAAGTAAACTTTTCAATTCAAAAATGGAGTCGAGGGTCTTTATTTTCTAAATGCTAAAATTGGGACAAACCTGACAGATGATGTGAATAAATAAGAGAAGATTGTGAATGGAATATGGGGATCAGATAATCCAAGCTATTTGGTATTAATGATTTTTTTTCATATCATGTAAATATTAAGTAACATTGGTCAATGGCATATATAACCTGGGATGTTACTATTCAAAATATAATGTTCTATATAGATTAAAGTCAAAAAGCATTTACATTGTTCAGGTCAGTCAGGGCACCATTTTATTTCTACATCAGAATTAGAATACTCAGAATTAGAATAAAAGAGAAAGATTTACTCAGGGTAATCGTTCAAGAGCTACCAGATATCTGAACAAGGAAAGGAAGACATGGGCAATTGCAAAGCAGAGTAAATGGAAGGAAAAAGAAAGGCACACACTGTTTAGTGTTTGTATTTACATTCATTGAAGAGGAAGAGAGTACAAGTAAGTAAAAAGGCACCTAATGATGAATACACATTGATAGGAATGTGCTAGCAGCTGCTGTTAACCTAGTGTCCTCACAGCTGTGAGTCACCATCAGTTATGAGGCAAATGTGTTCAGGAAGAGTTTGTTAACTTGCAGATAGCACTTAACTAGGGAGCCACAGCTCCATAAAGAAAAGCTGCTCAGTTAGATATTAAAAAGCCAGACTAGTTGTAGGAACTGAGGACAAAAAGGAGGACATGTTCTCCTTTTGCCTGACATCTGGTAATCCTGAAATTAAATCAGAATTCACATTTACTCTTCCATTGATTGCCTGGCCTGAATTGGTATCAATTTCCCCTCTTTTCTAAGTAGTTACACTTACTGTATGTATTTAATACAATGTACTATCTGAGAGTAGCTTTATGAGCATTGCTACTTCACTAGAATTTAAATTTCACTAGAATTTTATAATTCTGAACTTGTTATATATTTTGTAAAACCGTGTTTTGTCTGGGAGTAAGAGACTGAAAAATACTAGAAATAGTAATAATTAAAGATACAGATATATATATATATATATATTGCCCTCTTTTCTTTTCTTTTTTCTGGGAAGATTCGTGGTACATTGAAAAGTTGGACCAAACTTTGGTGTGTGTTGAAACCTGGAGTATTGCTAATTTATAAAACCCCTAAAAATGGCCAGTGGGTGGGAACAGTACTTCTGAATGCTTGTGAACTCATTGAGCGGCCTTCAAAAAAGGATGGATTCTGTTTCAAACTTTTCCATCCTTTGGAACAGTCTATCTGGGCTGTTAAGGTAAGTGAGCTTGTATTCTTAATGGAGTTGGTGTCAACAGAATTTTATTAGGTCACATTAAAACTCTCTGCATCATTAATGAATTCAAAATGCCTTTCAGTTGTCATAGATTGGTCCAAAGGAATATTTATTTTATAAAGTTGTCTGATCAGCCTAAAACTCTAAAGTTCAGCTGTTCAGTTGCTTTGAATAGTTAATGAAGATTGAAAAGGAAGATCTGACTTTTTACTGTGGATGGCAGGCAGACAATTGTTAGCATTTCTTACTTCTATTAACCTCTTATTCAAATTATGGCACAGTCATAGATTTTAACAGTGCAAGACTTTCAATGTTGAAACTGTTTAGTATTGCTTTATTAAATTTCCATCAGACAAGTTGCTTATATTACATTGTATCTGATTTTTAAAAACAAAATCGCCTCTTTCTGCTTATGGGACAATAAATAGTAGATTTGCTTTTTGTACCTGTGGCTTCCTTTCTGTGCATCCATATTTATTTGGGTGCAAGTATCTGTAAATGCAAACTAATTCCTAATTGCTAATTCTTTTACGGTTGAGCTGCTTCTCTGTTTCTGTGGGGAAATAAGCATTCGGATGAAGTTGTCCTTGCAGTTCTTTCGATCAACTTGTTTATTTAAAAGTATTGTTGCTAATGTATTTTGCTTATTTTTCATCCAAAACTGAATGGGCCATGTAGAGTTTCTTAAAGCCACTATGTTAAGGATGAAGTTACTTTTAAAATATTCACATTTGCTTTTGTGGGTTCAGTGAATGGGAAAGTAAAGACAAAATGCTCTCAATTTGATCTCAAGTCTTGATGACTATATCTGGGGTTTTTTTTTAGCAATATATTTTTTTTAATTACATTTATATGCCGCCCTTCTCCGAAGACTCAGGGCGGCTTACAATTTTTGGGGATACAACCCAGTGTGCTCAGCAATAGCCTTCATTCCATTGTATATGCCTGCTTATTACTAAGCGGCATTTTTACAAGGTCAGCTTATTGCCCCCAACAATCTTGGGTCCTCAATTTACCTACCCCGAGAGGATGGAAGGCTGAGTCAACCTTGAGCCTGGTGGGATTCGAGCCTGCACTAATTGCAGGCAGCTGGAACTAAGTGCTAGGCATTTAACAGCCTGAGCCACCAAGGCCCTTGCAATATAGAATAAACACTGCAGTTTATCATATTTTGTGATTTCCCTGCCTAGCCAGCAGTCACAAATGGTTCATTTATGCAGTTTTTAATCTGAATATAATTTATTTAGCATTGAATAACATTCAGGGTTGGCTTGTACTGCCATCTGGTGAACTAGGAAAAGGGCACTTATAAGACCTAGTAAAAGGTTTAATCTTCATTAGCTATTGCTTGCTGGTAAAATCATTTTTTTAAAAAAAGCAGGTAATTTATGAATAGAATGAATGCAAGTTGATGTAAAATACAATCAAATTAATATTGTTTTGTATTTTAAGGGCCCTAAAGGTGAAGCTGTCGGCTCTATAACACAGCCATTACCCAGTAGTTACTTAATCATTCGAGCAGCTTCGGAATCAGATGGTAAGCATTTATTTTGTCTTCCATGAACAATTTTTAATTGAGGTTACTTGAGCCAAGTGCCATTGAGAATGGAATTTTAAAGTTTGAATAATGTGTACATATTATGAACATTGTTTTAAGGTTTCTTAAGTGATAGTTTTTATTTCAAATGGAGAAGCAAGTTAAAGCATTTTCTTAATTCCAACAAATCATTGGAATTGAGGGATGATAAAGGTAGTTTATCAAATCAGTATTTGTATCCATATTTTGCAATATAGGTCAATTAGCACATAAGCACAACTCAATAACTCTTCCTAACATAGGAACATTGTTAGGGCAATTGGATATATATGGCTTTATTTTCCTGAGGCAATCTTACAGCCATACCTTATTTTATTGCACTTCACTTTATTGTGCTTTGCAGGTACTACTTCTTCCTAGCATTATTCACGCACTATGGCAAGGTCCGCTTGCCCTTTGTAGATAATATATATTATATTATATATTATATTATATTATATATATATATATATTATGTATATTATCTATAAAGGGCAAGAGGACCCTGACACATATATAAAGATCCCCCACCAGCAAAAATATTATGACCCACTGAAGGCTCAGATTATGATTAGCACTTTTTAGCAATAGAATAGCTTTTTAATTAAGATATGTATATTTTAGACATATTATAGCACACTTAATGGACTTCAGCATAGTGTAAATCTAACTTTTATATGCACTGGAAAACCAGAAAAAAATTGTATGACTCACTTTATTGCAATATTAGCATTATTGTGGTGGTCTGGAACAGCAGGGGTAATCTCTCTGAGGTATACCTCTGTATTGAACTGTTCTTATTATTAGGAATTTTTCTAATATCTAGCCAAAATCTGCTTTCTTCTCATTTAAAACCCATTGTTTCTTTTCCCATCTTTTAGACCAGTTCTACCTGACAGCCCTTCAGATACTTGAAGACTAATATCATGTCTCACTGTGGTCTTTTCTTCTATAGGTTAAGCACACTTCAACACCTCCAACAATTCCTCATCACTTTTTTACTTCAAAGGCTATTATCATCTTGATTTACTCCATTTTGTTAGTAGTCTTACTAAAGTGTGGAACTAGAATTAGAAACAAAGTTGATTCTGACCAATCATAATAGAAAAGATTTATTATTTTCTCTCCATCTTGACATTATACTTTGGTTAATACAGTCCAGGATTGCTTTTTGGATGTTTTAAGCTGTATTACAGAGTTGGTTCATAAGCAACTCATGATCTATCAAGACACTCAGATATATTGGCATATATTCAGGGGTGGGATTCAATTTTTTTAACAACCAGTTCTGTGGGTGTGGCTTAGTTGGTGGGTGTGGCTTGGTGATCATGTGACTGAGTGGGCATGGTCAACTTGACATCAGCATGTCAAGGGGCACTTCTTACCTGGCCTCTCATGACAGTGGGGATGCTACAATGTGTGAAAAATGGTCATAAGTCACTTTTTTCAGTGCCATTGTAACTTTGAACAGTCACTAAGTCAAGGATTACCTGTACAAAAATACAAAAAGCTTCTTTGCTTGCAAAAAGCTGCCCTAAATTCCAATCATTAGATTAAAAAAAGCTGCAAGCCAGAGTTACAAATCAGACAGGGTGCCAGAGTACCTTGAGGAATTAAAATAGTTAAAATGCAGTGATAACTATCAAGCAGCCATCTCTTGCTCATAAAGTGAAACCCTTTAGCAGAGAGCTCATTTAAGCTCTCCAGAAAAAGCACACCCAGGAAAAGCAATCCTTAGATCCATTTGCACCACTTAAAGATACCAGCTGGTCTCACTCACCTCACAAGATATCCTAAGGAAATCATCCAGATTTAAAGAAAGATCACATACCCTCCAGAAAGGCAGTGAAACAAATCAGTGCCAAGCTTGCATCCTGCCTCTTGGAAGTATACCAAAAGGATAGTGCCAGATACCACTAAAGCAGTGAAGGAAGACCCCCTCCCCAGATAGAAAAAGAAACCATGAGGCAGGAAAAAATTCAAACACAATACAAATAACTAAATCACAATAGTAGCTGTTGCTTGTTGAAGCTGAATAGGGAAAATTATCCCATCAATAAACACAGGATTAAACGTCACCAAGCACAGAATTAACCTTCACCAAAAAAACAGTTTTAGACCAAAACTCAGAAAGGATGTGTAAACTCACGTTTGAATGTCACTCTTTCTAGCTAGCCAAGAAGCCTTGCTGAATGTCACTCATCTTGGTTCCCTGTCATTAAAAGCTTCTTTCTGACAGCTCTGCTTCATTATTCAATTATTTCTTCAAAGTGCTGATTGTCCAGGGAAGTATTTCCTCCCAACAGCAGTGTAAAAATCTTAAAACAACCCTTCCCCTTTAAGAAAGTCAAACCCCAGAAGCTCCAGAGACAGGAAGTCTAGGTGTACTGGCAAGAATGTAATAAGGGTGGAAAAAACAAAAGGAGATTGCTTCTAACTACCGGTTCTCCAAACTGCTTAGAAAGTTAACAAGGGGTCCTATAGAACCGGTCAGAATCGATAGAATCCAACCCCTGCATATATTCTTTCTTCCCACAATGAATTCTACACTCATGATTTTGATATTTTCTAGGATAATGCATTTGTCTCTGTTGAAATTCAATTTCCTAGTTTTTGCCTATGTTCAGCTTTTTAGGTCTTTATGAATGTTGATGTTTCCAAAGTGATTGCAGTCATCCTTTGTTTCTGCTGTCTGCAAACTTGATAATTCTACTTTCTAACCATTTTAACAATTGATAAATATTTTTAATTAGGGTATACTTGACACTTCTCCAACTTGATGAGAGATCATTGACATTAGATGCACATTCTGCTTAGGATCACTTTAGGAAGAATACTAGGAATTATTCTGTCCTCTCTTGTCATATGTTAATGTCCTATGTTCTCCAAGAAGTAAGCCCAGCTTCACATTTTCCTTCATTTTACTACTGACATAGTCAGAAAAACTACTTTTTGTTGCTTTTAGCTTTTCTTGCAAGTTGTTTCTCTGTTTCTTGTCTTTAGCCTTCCTGCAGTACTAATTATTTGTGGTAAATTCCTTTAGTGTTATATCCATCTTTCTTTTTCCCTCTCGATTCATTATTTTGTTGATACATTAAATCTGTTTTCTGCTTCGACTATAATCTTAATTTTAATATATTTTATTTTAATTACATTTGAAAGAACAAACAGTAAAAAGAATGAAAAAACACCAATTTTTGCATATGTTCTTTTTAATTTTTAGCTTAGTGGAAAAATTTCTACGTATCAACAATGATTTCCTAACGCACACCCCTTTCCCCACCTCTAGAATATTGTGCAATTGTACTGATTTTTTAAACCAGCTTTTCAGTGCTAACTTTGACTTGAGGATTTATCTCTATGGGATCCTACCTATTATTACTTAAAGTTTGTTGAAATTGGTTCTTCTGAAATCTAATGTGATTATGCTCTAATTTCTGTAAAGCAGGCAGGGTTAAGAATGAGTTATATTACTGATTCAGCCTAATTCAAATTTGTATGTAATTCGAGCAAACAAAAAAATTTTTTTCTGGTATTAAAAAGCTTTGCTCAATATTATGTATCAGCATTCCCCAAACTTTCTGGGTTGGCGGCCTGGCGTGGGGGGGAAGGGGATGGTTTGTGTGAGGGGCAGGCATGTGCACATATGTCTACACACAACTTTAGTTGTGTGAACGGTAGGCATATGCACCCACCACTCACAAGTGGGCCTGTGAGCACTGGTGCTCACTGCTCGCGCGAGTGGGGCTGCGTGCACGCACGCCAACCCATCACTCATGCAGCCTGCTTGCAAATAGGCCACTGTCCTGTAGTGGGCCATGGCCCACAGGTTGGGGACCCATGTTATACATAAAACTGACAAATACTTGAAATGCAAATTCCCCTGTTATGCTTTCCCTGTTTTGAATATTATACCCTAAAACATATTTATCTTTAGGTAGATGTTGGATGGATGCATTGGAGCTAGCTTTAAAGTGTTCAAGTTTGCTCAAACGTACAATGATTAGAGAAGGTAAAGAACATGAACTGAATTTAGCAGATAGTACACATGTGTCATTCTATGGCCTGCTACGTGCAAACAACGTTCACAGCACTGAAAGTTTCCCGTAAGTCCATAATGTTTGCTTGTTTATTAAACCATAGCTTGCCCTTCATGGTTCATAGGAATCATCTTTTAAGGGTAGGGGTTATGTGTTATTTTTTTGTCTTCAATTTCCAAAGTAGAGTTTTGTTATAAAAATCACACAAGAAAGTATTTTAGTCCTACATCAAGGGTAAAATTTCAACTGTTTCTGTGTCCTAATATTTTCTATTGTGCTATCCTTATCTATTATACTTAATGTATAGAATCCATATTTTAGAATGATATGGTAAGTGCACTTTTTCTTAAGTTGCCATAGTAGAGAAATATTGATAATTACATTAAATCATGTGAGATTTATATGACTTTTCTACTCCCCACCCCGGAGTTTAAGGTGAGCTATTATTTTTAGTCAGTTTAAATCCTGTGGAATGTTTTTACTTATATTGACCACCAAGAGGCAATATGTGACCAATTTTGCCTTATTTAGAACTCAACCATATAATATCTGATGAGTCTCAAACAAGAACAAAAGCAGTAATGAACCATCTCCTGGTGTTCAGTATAAGTAGATATTTAACTTACACCACTGCTATTTCCTACAGAACTAAGCAATATTTCATTCTCTATCCTATGCTGATAACCTATAATTTTATACTTATACTGTAGTATAGTTACATCTTTTTATGCTATACTAATTTCTTTATCCTTCCCAAGAAGTTCTAACACTGTCACTTGAATTGTGCTAAGTATATATTTAATAATATCCTTTTTTTTCCATGATGGAAGAGAAAGCAGAATAGGCACTAAAAGCTGATTGAATGAGAATGGAAGGGTTTCTTCCTGAAATCTGCCCATGTGGCTCTTTTTTTTTAATTACATTTATATGCCGCCCTTCTCTGGAGACTCAGGGCAGCTTACAGTTTTTGGGATACAACCCAATGCGCTCAACAATAGCCTTCATTCCATTGTATATGTCTGCTTATTACTAAGCGGCATTTTTACAAAGTCAGCTTATTGCCCCCAACAATCTTGGGTCCTCAATTTACCTACCCCGAGAGGATGGAAGGCTGAGTCAACCTTGAGCCTGGTGGGATTCAAGCCTACAGTAATTGTAGGCAGCTGGAACTTAAATGCAGGCATTTAACAGCCTGAGCCACCAAGGCTCTTGGGGGGATTTGAAGTAGCTTTAACTCCAAGATCAAGGAAAAGGTCTGGTGATGATATTGTATGACAATTTGATGATAGACAAATAAATTGTTCTCCACTGAGCCGAAGGGAGAATCCAGGATGGGTAGTCTCTAGTCTCCTAGCTCTGCAGACCGAGTTGAAAAACTGAGGACACACCCCCTGGTAACGGTCCCCAGTTCTTCACTCGGTCTCAGCGTGTTCAGACCTACTTTTGAAGGCTCTGAATTGTTAGGATCATAGAAGAAAGATTTTCCCCTGAATTAAACCTTTGACTCAGCGGTTTGGGCAGGTTTGACAGCTAGCCGGCTTGCCGGTTAGCACTTTCATTTTTCGCCCTTTTTCCGGCGTTTTTTTTTTTTCCTTTTAACTTTACTTGCTGGGGACTGGTTTTTCCCTTTTTGTCTAAAACCTGATTTTGGGGGTCCCCTAGAGCCTGTGTGGCCCGGGCTGGGGGGTGGAGAGGCGTCTTTTCAACTCGCCTTCTGATTAACTTTCCCTTGCCTGGGAAGAGCTGCAACTGCCGCTAACGCTATTTCCCCTTTTCGGCAGCACCAGCTACATCGAAGGATTGGGGGACATTCTTGCAGGTTCCCTCCAGGATTGTCCATTTGGGGGTTCTGGCCATTGGGATTGATTCCGACCCCTCCCCAGTCCCCAGAGCACCGTGGCAGCTGCGAGACGCTTAAGATTGCCAGATAATTACGGTGCAGCCAGTCCTGGGATTGCAAGCCTCTGATCTGTCAGGGCTTGCTGCAAGTCAAAGAGTCAGCCGTTTTTTTTATTTTTCTCCTTTTTTTATCTGACTCTCCATTTGACTTGAACGGACCTGGACTGAGCTCACCACTTTGGGTCGCACTAGCCTCCTGAAGTGGTGGACAGCTACTGTTTTTGCAGCAGACAGCCTTTTCTCCATTTTTAGCCAATTTTTCCCTTTTATCCACTGTCAGAGTGTCAGTTATTTTTGGCGGGCTCAAAATGGCTGCCAGAGGAGCTGACCAGGAATTGTCAGTTCCTCAGCAGGGTAGGGAGAAGGCTGCAAAAGCATCCCCTAAACCCAGATCTGCTGGTCTGGAGGCAGCGGCTAGGATTAGGGCTAGGGCTCTAGCTCCTAAAAGACCTTCTAGGGCTGAGGACAGGCAGGCCAGGCGTAGGCAAAGGCCATGGATAAACAATTTGACAAGGCAGTGAGGGACTCCAGGATAGCAGAAATCAGGGCCACTTCCCCTCCGCCCTCACAGGATGATAGGCAGCCAGGCCAACTGGCAGATAGGCAGTATTTGGCTAGCTGGTCTCCAGTGGGCTCAAGTACTCAAGGCTTGCAGGGAGACCTGCAAATCGAGCAGAGACCTCTCACAATTTTTCTGGGCCACCTCAGGGGATCCTGATGGAGGCACCTACCAGCCAAGCCTCCAGTGGAGCCAGACCTGTGCCTTCTGCCACCTTTACCCCTACAGCGGGCTTACGACCTGAGGAGACCCAAATGCAGGAAATGCCATCCTTCATGAAGGCCTGGATCTCCCAGGCAATAAGACAGGAATTGCAGTCAGAGGTCAGCCAGTTGCGCCAGCTGTCTTATTTGGACTCTTATAGAGGTGCCCCCAAGGACAGGAGCAGGCTTCTTCAGAGCAGCCGATCTACCTCAGAGAGCGCTCTTCTTCTCCTTCGGAGCAAAGCCAGTTCTATGGCTCCGAGAGGGACCTCCTTCCAGAAAGGGATTTTTCAGACACGGAGTCGGAGGTAGCAGGTCCCCCCTTAAGGGTCTTTTCCAGCCGGCTCTTTTCAAGACTCTGCTGGCTAAGGCTAAGAGCACGGCTCACCTTGCTAAAGACACAGTAGCTCGGGACCTTCCCACAGAGGGAGAGGAGCAGGAAGACTACCTGTTCACAGAAGAAGCATCTGTGGTGGACGCTGTACCAGTGCCTCAGATGTTTTTGAACCTAATTAAACAACAGTGGGAGTCCCCTGGGGTCTACACCCGTCCCAGCGGGTCTGAGTCTACCTTATTCAATGTGGACAAGGACCTTTTGGATATCATTGACTTACCAAAAGTAGATGGCCCAGTAGTAGCCCTAGCTTCCTCATCCATCGTCCCACCCGCAGAGGACGTTTTGAAGGCAGAGGACCGTAAGGAGGAGATGGCTCTGGAGAGCTCATCAAGCGGACGCCTGGGCCATCAGAGCGTCGACAACCGCCTCCTTTTTTACTCGGGCCTCCTTGAGGTGGCTGAGGCAGCTGCAGGGCAGAATTCCTCCTGAGGACCTCAGGGTACATCAGGACCTAAATAAGATTATTGCTGCGGCCCAATTGACTGCTGATGCCACCCTCACATCAGCCAAATTTTCTTCCAGAGCCATGGCCTCTTCTATAACATCGCGTAGGCTCCTCTGGTTAAGAAATTGGCACATGGATGCCAAAACTAAATGGAAGCTGGCGTCAGCTCCCTTTAAGGGAGAGAGGCTTTTTGGGGAGGCCTTGGATCCTTTCTTGACGGAAACCAGGGACAAGAGAAAAGTCTTACCCTCCCAGGGGAGGGCTTTGATTTCAGGTCCCCTACTACAGAAAGCCCTCCTTCAAACAGGGGAAGCTGGGGCAGGCTTTCCCGTCAAAGTAGGCCCTTCTTCCAGAGACCCTCCTCTCAGGCCGATAGACAGGCCTTTGCCTCCAGAGGACGTCAAAGACAGGACAGCAGGAGGCCCTTTAGGGGTTCCAACAGACCCTTCAGGCAACAAGTGACGCCCAGGCCTCATCCCCATAGGGGGCCGTCTGGGACTGTTCTGGCGGAGGTGGGAACAGACCACGACGGACGCTTGGATCCTGTCAACCTTAAGGTCAGGTCTCTCTCTGGAGTTTCTTTCCTCCCCCAGGAACCTTTGTGTGCTGCCCCCTCTCCAGGGACCCATACAGGAGGCAACTCATGGAATCTGCCATCTGCTGGACATCCGGGCCATCCAGCCAGTTCCAGCAGACCAGGAGAGGCAGGGGTTTTACTCAATGTTATTTGTGATTCCAAAGGCCTCGGGGGTGGCGAGCCATACTCAACCTGAAAGGGCTCAACAGACATTTAATCTACCAAAGGTTGAAGATGCACTCCCTTCACTCCATTCTAGAGGGACTGCGGGAGGGAGATTTCTTAACCTCGATAGACTTGACGGAAGCCTACCTCCATGTGCCCATACACCCCAACCATCGTCGGTTCCTGAGGTTCTGCTATGGCGGCCACCATTTTCAGTACAGGGCTCTCCCGTTCGGACTGTCATCAGCCCCACGGACATTTACCAAGCTTCTGGCAGCCATAGCGGCACACCTCAGATCCTTACCCATAAGGATCCAATGCTATTTGGACGATATCCTGATAGCATCCTCTTCCCGACTCCAGGCGGAGAGGGACCTGAGGTCGACGATCCGGATTCTTTGAGAACACAGGTTCTCGATAAACCTGGACAAAAGCCACCTAGTTCCGTCGACTCGGCTCCTGCATTTGGGGGCTATCATAGACACCTTGACCGGGCAGGTTTTTCTCTCACAGGAACGTCAGGACAGTATCGTGGAAATCACGTCATTGATCCTGTCTTCCAGAGAGGCACCTATCATCTTGCTATCCCAGCTTCTAGGCAAGATGATATCGTGCATCGGGATTGTCCCGTGGGCCCGCTTCCATTCCCGAACCCTGCAGTGGTTCCTGCTCCCATTCCAGAAGGCGGGCAGGGCGATTCCCGAGGAGAGTTTGCGTCCCCTTGTCCGTTCTTCGTTCTCTCCCTTGGTGGCAGGCCCAAACCATGGCCCAGGGATGCCTGTACAGGGAGCCCCAGAGACTTACAGTCACCACAGATGCCAGTCGGTTGGGGGCCCACTTGGGGGCCCAGGTCACCCAGGGAAGGTGGTCTCGAGAGGAGCTAGCCCACAATATAAATTGGCTAGAGCTCAGGGCGGCCTGCTTGGCACTCAGGACTCTGAGGCAGGAGGTGGTGGGAGACATATTCTTCTCCTCACGGACAATGTGGCTACCAAGGCCCACATAAACTGACAGGGGCACCCGCTCCAGATCTCTAATGCAGGAGGCGACTCAATTGTGCAGGTGGGCAGAGAGACACCTGTTGTCCCCTTGAGCAGAACACATCTCGGGAGTGTCCAACGTGCAAGCAGACTGGTTGAGCAGAGCCACAGTCGATCAGTCGGAATGGCGACTGCATCCCAGTCTGTTTCAGGAGATGACGGAACGCTTCGGCCGTCCGGTTCTGGACCTTTTTGCATCGCCAGAGAACTCCCAACTCCCAAGGTTCTTTACACGGTTCCCGCACGGGAGCGAGGGAGTCAACGCTCTCCGATGCAGGTGGCCCCAGGGACTATTGTATGCCTTCCCCCTTCCCCTGATCCCGGGGGCTATCAGGAAGGTCCTGATAGAGAGGGCAGAAGTTCTGTTGGTAGCCCCTTACTGGCCCAGGCGTCCTTGGTTTGCCGACCTGGTAGGCCTGTCAGTCACCAGACCCTGGAGAATCCCCTTGCACAGGATCTCCCTCAGCCAAGGCCCCATAGAGCACCCAGATCCAGCTTGGTTTCGCTTGACCGTCTGGCGGTTGAGCGGGGGATCCTAAAGCGGGAGAAGTTTTCCAGTAGGGTCATTCAGACGTTCCAGGAGGCAAGGAGACCTTCCACAACTAGGATATATAATGCAATGTGGAAGTTTTTCTGCACTTGGTGCTCTAGTCACCAACTGGACCCCACGGTTGTTTTGCTTGCCAGGGTGTTGGAATTTCTGCAGGATGGGTTGGACAGAGGCCTCGCCCCCAATACCTTGAAGAGACAGGTGGCGGCCTTGGCCTCAGTGATTTCGGTCGGAGACTCTACTTCCCTGGCCCAACACCCTAGGGTAAAGACTTTTCTAAGGGGAGCCACGAATTTGAGGCCACCAGTGGTCCACCACTACCCCACCTGGGATCTGCCTAAGGTCCTTAAGACACTAACGGCTTCCCCTTTGAACCCTTAGTAAAGCTAGCCTTCGCCTACTCACATGCAAGGTGGCATTCTTAGTGGCCATTACATCGGCCAGGCGTATCTCGGAGTTGGCGGCCTTATCCATCAGGAAGGACCTATGTGTATTCCATGCAGACAGGGTGGTTCTGAGGTTGGACCCTACCTTTCTGCCCAAGGTGAACTCCTTGTTCCATCGTTCCCAGGAGTTAATTTTGCCTAACTTCTGTCCAGAACCTACCCATGCTCTGGAGAAGAAATGGCACACCTTGGACGTTAGGAGGGCTCTCCGTATTTACATTAAAAGGACCTCTTCCATTCCGAAGGACTGAGTCCCTGTTCATTTCCTTCCAGCCGTCAACTTTGGGGCGCAAGGTGACACCTTCCACTGTGGGTCGCTGGCTCAGAGCCTGCATTGCGAAAGCCTATGAGTTACAGAGCCTTCCTGTACCCAGGAGAATCACTGCGCACTCAACCAGAAGTGCTGCAACCACCGCAGCCTGGGCCACACAGGCATCGGTTTTGGACATTTGTAGAGCTGCAACTTGGTCATCTGTGACCCCATTCATAAGACATTACAAAATTGACTCATTTTGTAGAGGCGTCCTTTGGCAGGCGAGTCCTGCAGGGGGTTCATGTTGACGTGGGGACCTCCGACCAACCCAGTTCCCACCCGTAGGACAGCCATCAGCCAGCTTTGGTATGTCCCATCCTGGATTCTCCCTTCGGCTCAGTGGAGAAGGGGCATTGGTCCTACCTGAACGCTTCTTCTCGGGGAGCCGAAGGGAGAATCCAGTCCCACCCTGTATTCCGTCAGGTCGGAGTGGGGAGGCAGTGTCCCTTTTGTTCACAGTGTCAAGTGGACCATCATTTGAGGACAAGGAGCAGCTGTTTTCGCTTCTATGTCGTTCAGAACTGGGGACCGTTACCAGGGGGTGTGTCCTCAGTTTTTCAACTCGGTCTGCAGAGCTAGGAGACTAGAGACTACCCATCCTGGATTCTCCCTTTGGCTCCCTGAGAAGAAAGAAGCGTTCAGGTAGGACCAATGCCCCTTCCCTAGTAGCCAGAAGTAAGGTGCAGTATTTTATGTTGGGTTCTATTAATGTGCTAGTGAGGTAGCTCACCCATTACTTCCAGCCTGCTGCAGATTCTCTGCTGAAAGATCTCCACTCCTTGGGCATGTAGTCTGAATAGATTGGGAATTGACAAACATGCTCTTACCCCAAGCCAACATGTATTTGAAACCTCCGAAGGACAGTGTCTTAGAGCTGTTTTGGGCTCCAAGCAATTAATCATATCATCTGAAGTGGAAGACAGTATCATTCTTGTGTCATAGTCAGATCACTCACACTCAGCTTCTATTAACCTCTGTATGGCAGATGCCATAAGATTAAATTGAGGAGTTTCCCTGCAGTCAGGTGAGTATCTACATTAGGTACTTAGTCATGTTCTGGAATACAGAGGAAATAAAAGCATGGTTATTTGCATTTAGATTGTGATAATTTTTGGATAATCTATGAGGCTTGTGGTGGGGAAGGAGAAATAGAAAGAACCATTTTGTATTTCAGTGTGGAGTCCTCCAGAATTCAGCTTGCTTCCTTATTCTCTTCAGTTTTTGTGTGTTTTCTAGAGTCTTGGATGGGGTAGAACAAACAGACTGAATCCCAACAAATCAGAATTGCTTTTGGTAAAATGGCACATAGCACCATTAGTAAAGAGCTGCGGTGGCACAGTGGTTAGAATGCAGTACTGAAGGCTACCTCGTTGACTGCCTGTAATTTGTCAGTTCGGATCTCACCGGCTCAAGGTTGTCTCAACCTTCCATCCTTCCAAAGTCGATAAAATGAGGACCCAGATTGTTTGGGGCAATAGGCTGACTCTAAACCACTTAGAGAAGGCTGTAAAGCACTGTGAAGGGTATATAAGTTTAAGTGATATTGCTATTAATGCTCCATCTGTGATCTTGGTAGATTTTCTGAAAGACCAGTGATAAATCAGAAAATTCTGCTGGGCTCTAGGCTCTTGCTAGAATAGCAGGTACTAATGTGGACATCAAAAGTGGTCTGCCATTGTGATCTCTTGGGCAAGAAAGCTTTGTATTTATTTATTTATTGTTTGGACTTATATGCCGCCCTATCTCCCGAAGGACTCCGGGCAGCTCACATCATAAAAACACACAATACAAAATTTAAAAGTTATTAAAAAATTATTAAACCACAAAGCCAAACCATTATCTAAAACCCATAAGAAAACTAGACATAAAAATGTATTTTAAAAAACCCACCCACCCCTCAGTCCCGGCCGGCCTGTTGGAAGAGCCACGTCTTCAGGTCACGACGGAAGGAACGGAGGTCAGGGGCCAACCGCAGCCCCAAGGGCAACTGGTTCCATAGGGTGGGCGCTCCCACAGAGAAGGCCCTACCCCTGGGGATCACCAGCCGACACTGTCTAGCCGACGGCACCCCAAGGAGGCCCTGTCTGTGGGAGCGCACAGGGCGATGGGCAGTTGATGCTGGCAAGAGACGTTCCCGCAAGTACCCCGGCCCCAAGCCATGTAGCTCTTTATAGGTAATTACCAGCACCTTGAATCTCACCTGGAGGGCAACCGGCAACCAATGCAGTTCACGCAGGAGGGGTGTAATATCATCACAACAGTAAGTTGTAAGTAGACAGTAATTCAACAGACTACTGCAATTGACTCTACAAGGGGGTTTCTTTGAAGATAATGTGGAAGCTGCACCTGAAATGGAATGTTGACTGATGCTAACCAGTTTAGTAAACACAACACAATCCCTTAGCATAAATATTACTTTACTAAAAGTAATATTTGTGCTAAGGGATTGTGTTGATGGCCACTAACTTTTCAGTTCCACCTCCAAGTATATAAAGTCTGTATAGTTTGGGTCCTTGCTACCTTCAGGACCATCTTCTTAGTTGAAATTTGTTTGGCAACTGTCAGCTTAAAGGGACAACTACAGGTCCTGAAATTGAGGAATCAAGGAACAGGAGCCTGAAGGATGACATTCTCAGTAGTAGCTGCAGCAGCTTGCTCCTTATTAAAATGGTGCTGTTCTATAGAACCTTTGTTGTGGAGAGCCCAATTCAATGAAAAACAATGGTAGGTTTTTAGCTAAGATTCTGATTGTAGTTCTATAATAATAACTGCATAGAATCTTGCAAATAGATAACACAATGAATGGATGGATGGATGGATGGATGAATGAATGAATGAATAGTATACAGCTTTGGCCATCAAAATGTTGCACAGCTATAATCTAAACTAAGACTGCAGCTTTTGATATTATGGCATCTTTCCATGGTAATGTGATGGTTAAAACTGGAGGCACTGTAAAGTAATTTAATTGTTCCCTGTAAATTCCAATAAATGATTCTAGGAATTTATCCCTGTACTGACTTATAGTAAACAGGTTTCAAGTTTATTCAGATTGTTTTTTTAGGTTAAAGTTACTTTTTCTTAATTGTTTCTTTTCTTTTTAATTATTATTATTTATTTTGGTAAACTTGGAATGAAAATGAAAGGTGGGTTAAAACTACCACATGATAAACACTTCAGAAATTAAGGTGAAGAAATGTGACTCGGGGTATATAAAAATTCACTGTTGTTTTGCAAATAAGTTGTCAAAGGGAAACAAACTTGGCCTACATTCATGCACTCTCAACTCTTTATTTCAATCTGGACAATAGCAGTGATTATTGGTTAAGTTAACTTTTGTGTCACAATGCAAGTGCTTTCAGCCATTTCATCTGCTTGTGTCATTCAGTTCAAAGAGAAATTATCACAGTGGTTTCTTTAAATACCCTGTTATTTATATATAAATACTTGTATGTTCACTAATATTAATGTATTTAAGAAGAAATTATTTTGTTCAATTGTTAAACTAGGGACAGCCCTAGGTATACCTGTATACTCTGCATATAAAATGTAAATGTGTTTTAACATCTAAAACTGGGAGTATAGCTTGTTTTCCTAAATGCTGGAAAGATTTACTCTGTGAAATAAGGTATGGTGAATATCTAAGAAAGAAAATCATATGTGATTGCATTTAGACAGTAGTTCTTCCATTCTTTAGTATATTTATTTGTTCAACTAAATTGAATGCTGTAAGATGCTGTTTAAAATAGCGATAAAGATACAAATGAGAATGGGAAATAATATGAATTAAGTTCAGAGATTCTTGTAATTAAATTGAATACATTAAATTGAATTACAAGTCCCAGTGATTTCATTGTGCTTAAATTTTCCCAATAAAATTAATTTGAATGAAAAGTGCTTAAATTTAATTTCATTGACATTTTGGTAATATTTACTGAACAAATAGTTCAGTAAATGATTTTTCAGTAAACAAAAATTCAGTGAAGTAACAAATTAACTAAGTGTACTATTCTTTACTAAATAAAAGATTAACACTTCTCTTTTTAATAGGTTAAATGACAGTGAAATTGAAAGACATCATTTTAAAGATTCAGATATGTACTCTGATAAATCAGATAGAGAAAATGACCATGATCGTGATGAGTCGGATAATGATGGTTTGGTAGAAAGTGACACAGATACATCAGAGAGACAGGATGATTCATATATTGATCCTGAACCTGATCATGTAAAGGAAACAATTTACATAGAAGAAGACAGTGAAGAACTGGGGGAGGTAATAAGTTATATTTTTACTTCACAATATTTGCATTGGTAAAATGGCTTTGTTTCCGTTTCATTTTTTTTATCCGCTACTGTTATGTGGTATGTCCATTTTAGAACTTCTCTTAAAACTGATAGAATTAAATTAATATGAAGAGATACTGTGTTTCTCCTAAAACATGACCCACCCCAAAAGGCCCAGCACTGTTTTGTGCACATATGTTAAAATTAAGCCCTACTCCCAAAATTTGGCCGTATTTAAGCACATATGGGGCCAGTCCCTGTCATTTTCTCATATTGCTTGCAGTGCGGACAACACGGGGAGAGCGGGGGGGGGGGACTTGTCCCATGCGCTTTGCCTGACCACCTGCTTCAAAAATGGAGATTTAAAAATCTCAGCCCCCGTCTCTCTCTCTCACACACAAACACACACACAAACGTGTGTGTATGTGCATATTATATATATATATATATTTATTTATTTATTTTTGTGGACAGGGGTTGAAGACCCTTGCACTAGACCAAATATTGCAACTTCTAGGACAATCTTGAGTTTGAGAAATAGAAGATTTATCATTTTGCTTTATTACTGCCTCAGGAAATAGTTCTGGTTTTACTTTACTTGCAGTCTTAGACTGGTCTCCACAATTCTATATATATGTCTAAGGCCGCAACTGAAGTAAAACCAGAAATATTTCCTAAGGCAGTAGTAAAGCAAAATGATAAATCCTCTATTTCTTAAATTCAAGAAGTTGTAATATTTGATCTAGTGCAGGGGTCTCCAAACCCTGATCCACAGACTGTAGGAACCGGGCTACGCAAGTGGTGGCAGAGTGCATGTGCAAGCAAAGCTGCAGTTGTACAAACAGTGCACATGCATGCAAAACCATCCCCTTCAGTGGTGGGATTCAAATTTTTTTTACTACCGGTTCTGTTGGCGTGGCTTTGTGGGCATGGTGTGGCTTTGTGGGCGTGGCAGGAAAGGATACTGCAAAATCCCTATTCCCTCCCCACCCCACTAACCTGCTTTCCAGTTCCGTTCTCCTGTGCAGGGCAACAAAAGAAGACCCAACCAATCAGCTGGCTCGGGAGGCAGACAATAGATGCTGGCAGGCCCAGTCAGAGGTGATATTTGCCGGTTCTCGAACTACTCAAAATTTCCGCTACCGGTTCTCCAGCACTGGTCAGAACCTGGTGAATACCACCTCTGATCTCCTCCTCCTCCCTACTGCTACCACTTCCAGTCTGCAGAGCTGAAAAGATTGGGGACCACTAGTCTAGTCATTAAAGCACCAGGTTAAGAAGTGGGAGACCATGAGTTCAAGTCCCACCTTAGCCATGAAAGCTAGCTGGGTGTCTTTGGGCCAACTATACACACTGTCAGCCCAACCCACTTTACAGTGTGGGTGTTGTGAGGAAAATAGGAGGAGGAAGGTGTGTTGCATGTGTTCACCACCATGAGTTACTTGTAAAAATAATAAAGGAGGGAATAAATAATACATGTTATGATATGGCTGCTACATCCCATTTTTTTCTTCGTATGCATTGTTTCACATGCTACGTATTGAACAACCATCAACTATAGGGCCAGGGTGCTGCATGGTGACATAATTCATTTGTTTCTTCAACATTAAAGTCACATGGATTTGCATATTGTCTCTTCTTTCTCGTCTGAAGTCCCATGTTTAGAAAATGGATGGGTAAGACAAACCATTGGGAAAATATGGCTTTGCAGCCATGAAGAATCTTTGAATCCCATATGTTTATGTTTGTTTATGTTTATTTGGATTTATATGCCGCCCCATCTCTGGGGGGACTCGGGGCGGCTCACACAAAAATATACATACATAAATAGTTAAAATGTTAGTCCAATCCAAATAATGAATAAAATTACATGCTAAAATACCCAATTAAAAGCCCCAATCTCTCTCAATCCAGGCTGGCCTGTAAGAATAGCCAGGTCTTTAGATCGCGGCGGAAGGAATGCAGGTCGGGAGCCAACCGCAGCCCCAGGGGCAGCTGGTTCCACAGGGTGGGTGCTCCCACCGAGAAGGCCCTCTCCCAGGGGACCGCCAACCGACAGTCTGGTCGACGGCACCCCCAGGAGGGCCTGCCGGTGGCCGCACACTGGGCGATTGGAACTCGATGCTGGTGGGAGGCGCTCCTGCAAATACCCCGGACCCAAGCCATGAAGGGCTTTATAGGTTAACACCAGCACCTTGAATCTTACATGGAGGGCAACCGGTAACCAATGCAGATCGCGCAGGAGGGGTGTCACATGGGAGTATCAGAGTAGCATGGGTATATGTTATATACCGAACTAAAAATGTTATTTAAATGCATTCATATATTTTAATATATGCTCTTACTTCATTCTATTTGCATTTTGCTGAAGGCAGGAGAAGCTTCTCAAACAGAAATAGTTTCAGAAGAGAACAAGAGTTTGATCTGGACGTTGTTGAAACAAGTACGCCCTGGAATGGATCTCTCCAAAGTGGTACTACCTACATTTATATTGGAAACACGCTCTTTCTTGGACAAACTCTCTGATTACTACTATCATGCAGACTTCTTATCTGAGTGAGTTGTTTTTATTCATGTGCAATAAGAACTATCTTGATGCATCATGTAATTCAGTGCTATAATAGTGGCAAAACTGAATTTCTTTTAGTTTGGGTTTCTTAGATAAAATAATGCCTCACACCATAAATGGGACTTAGAGCCACATGCTTCCTGGCCTAAGTTCAAAACTTGACTGCAAATGATGACTTCATATACTCTGATGTATACTGTATATCCCTTTCCTGGCAGCCTATTGCTTGGGAAAAGTAAACTTAAAAATGAAAAAGGGAAACATGTAAGAGCTTATGTACATAGAACACCTTTAGCTATGCAGGTAAAAATAAAGAACTGTAGAACAATTAGTAGAAAACAGGGAAATATCTAGAGTTGTAACAGCACAGTTAGGGAAAGTGAATAGCAGAGTTTTTAAAATTATGTTCCTTAGAACCTTAGGGTTTTGCAGGAATTTGATGATTTCCACAGGAGCCTAAGGGTGGAGGGAATCATTCCTATGCAGCCGTTTTTCTATCTCACTGATAGGTCTGATTTTTCAAAGAAAAGGATGCTTCTAATATTTAAATAGGATGATTGGCAACCCATCTACTTTGACTTGTTTTTCTGAGTGAAGACCAGTCTCTCTTCTCCAATACACAATAAGGTTAACCCTTGAAAAGTAATATCACAAATGATGCTCTTATCTTTTCCCCTCTCGTAGAGGAAAATACATTTCCCATTCGTGTTTCAGGATGAGATGCAGATTTTTTGATTCTATGTTAGCAGTTTAGAATACTTTAATAGTGTTATACAACTTTTAAATTAGTTGTTGTTCCCTTACCCAGTTTTATTTTTATCAGTTTCTTTTTCCTTTATTTTACTGTATGTTTGTAGTACAGCACACTCTTTTTGGAAATATTTTAATTGTGGATGTAGTGGTTCCTACCCAATAAGACACATTAGTTCCTGAATCTGAAAATAAGTGACAGTCAGAAAGTTGCTTCCTGAAGTATTGATTGTCAAATGTTCTTATAAGGCAGTTATTTAGGAGCTACTTACTCATCTTTGAGCTTCTCTGTAGGAACACAACCTTCGCACTTTTTATAAAATGGATTCCGATGTAGTTCAATCAACACTTGATGTCATTTCCTTCAGATTCTGTTTTTAAGCTTTCTCAAATTGCAAAATAAAACAAAGAGTATGACTGCAGAAATAAAATTCTGAATCAAGCTGATTAGACTGCAGCATTGGCTATAGAGAATTGGGGAAATCACCCTTAAGTCCTGGTGGGAAACAAGGAATTGAAAGGGACTCAGGTAGGCTCATCCCCGATTAACTGAGGTGAGGTGAAAGGGAGAGAAAGCCCAATTGAGCTTATTATAACCCATTTTAAAGAGTATAGTTCTAATCTCTCACCGGAGTCTGTTTCTTATCTGATCTATCCTGAAGGGTTGACACTGGCAAACAAATTTAATAAATAAGTTTAAGTAAAATAAATATATAGTGCAGAATTGAATTGTGAAAATCAAATAAAAGAATAATTTGTGTACAAAAAAATACACCCTTATTCAAGTGTTTTCTTTAAAATATTCATAGCTACGTCAGGGGTTATTACAGTTATTTCAGTATCCATCCGATTTATACATTTTATTAGTCAGTTTTTTTTGTTTGTTTGTTTGTTTCTTTGGCTACTCTCACTGTTTGGATTTTCAAATATTTAACAGTACTTTAAACCAGGGATGTCAAACTCGAGGCCGGTTCCAGCCTGCAGGGTGCTTAAATCTGGCCCACGGGCCAGCCTGGAAATAGCAAAGGACCGGTCCATGGTGTCTGTGGCAGTCAAAATGGGGTGGGGGTGGGCGTTTTCATCCTGGATGGTCTCCTGCAAGCACTTTGCTGGCCAAAATGGGGCACAGGGGACACGGAAGGCCGGCAGGGTGCTGCAGGAGGCATCCGTCCCATCTGCCCATCTCCAGCTGGCCTGCAGCGGAAAACTACAATGCTGATCCGGCCCTCAAAGAAATCCAGTTTGACACTCCTGCTACCTTTGATAGATCGTAGTAATTCTTGAAACTTCTCCCCCAGTGTTTTTTAGAGAGATTAAGAATGTGTTTCCTTCACTTCTCAAATAATTTTCCAGTTGCATAGATTTCATAATTGCCATTGGTTCATATCCACCAGGTGTGAAACAGTAGAGCAGCCTTCGTAGCCTTTACAATTATTAAATGATTTATCACCTTTTGTGATCCTGAGATGTTCCACAGATGTAAACTGGTTAAGCTGAATTTACATCTGGGTTTGGTGGTTTGGCGACCATGGTCTAGACAGGAGCTTTTAAAGACAGACGTCCACTCGGTTGCTTGTGGTCTGCTTAGCAGATCACCTTGCCTCTGAAGATGCCAGCCACAGTTGCCAATGAAGAAAAAAAAATGACTTAATCAGTCGCTTTCAACTAAACGTTGATTAGGGTTAAACAAGAACGATTAAGGGGCTAGAGGCTAAAACATATGAGGAATGGTTACAGGAATTGGGTGGGTCTAAAAATTCTAGTCTAACGAAGATAAGGACTATGGGAGACATGATAGCAGTGTTCCAATACTTGAGGGGCTCCTACAAAGACCAGGGGTCAACGATTTTCCAAAGCACCAAGACAAGACAGGAAATAAGGGATGGAAAGTAACCAATGGAAAAGCTTGCCTTCAGAAGCTATGGGTGCTCCATCACTGAAGGCTTTCGAAACGAGACTGGACAACCATTTATCTGAAATGGTATACAGTCTACTGCTTGAGCAGAAGGTTTGACTAGAAGACCATTTCTTATTACTGTGTTTGAATATGAAACTCTTACATGGTTTGTTACATTGATGTGGATAAAATTTAATATATTTTGATTATAAGTCTGTAATTTTTTTTAGAGCTGCCCTTGAAGAGAATGCTTACAATCGAATGAAAAAAGTTGTGAAGTGGTACTTGTCAGGATTCTACAAAAAACCAAAAGTAATACTTTAGTACTTTTTATCTAGTCCTTGGTTTTTAGCAGCTTCTGTTCATATTTGTAGAGTAAAATGCTCCCATTCAATTTAAAATTAATGGGTTCGGGAGGCAATTTCCCATTAAGTAAATACAATAATTATAAGCATTTCGTTACAGAGTCTTCAAAATGTTTTTGCTTATTAAAGCTTGTTTTGCTTATTAAACTTTTTTTGGAATTAGAATGTATTTACAAATATTGTCTATCTTTCAGGGACTTAAAAAACCTTACAATCCTATACTTGGCGAGACTTACCGTTGTTTGTGGATTCATCCAAAAACAAATAGCAAGACTTTTTATATTGCTGAACAGGTACTGTGAAAATTTAATAAAAATCTGTGAAATATGTATGAAAAACTATAGCAGCATTTTTCAACATTTACATTTGATTACATTAACTCAGAAACAATACCATAATGATTTAATTTTATGACTTTTTTGCCATGGCTGTTAAGTGAACAACACATGGTTATTTTTTCTCTGTATTTTCTGACCCCAAAGATGGCTTTTCTGGGATAGCCACCAAAGCCCCCAGATGTTAGTGAATTTGGTACACAGGGATGATCTGGTTGAAAGACAAAATAATTTTCCACCTGGATGTATCTGAGGATATCTCTGCATTTCACAAATCCCAGGATGCAATTCTACCATTTTTTTCTCCCACCTATTGATCTCAGCAATAAATCATAGCTCTCCAAACACTTAAATCTGTTATAAAGACTTTGGCTTGGCTTAGCAGAAGGTTGTCAGGTATGGTTTGATAGATTGATTGAGTCTACCTCTTCCTTGACAGGAATGATACCTTAAACATACAGGGCAAAGAATTCAGACTTTATATACATGTGCTCCAGAGTTTGAAATCTCGGCTTCATCTGCCTGTCTTTCCAAATAAAATAATACGTGGTAGCTTTAGGTAGCTGATAAATTTCTTCGTTAACAGATAACAGATAATCAGAGTTGGAAGGGTCCTTGTAGATCATCTAGTCCAACCCCCCACCCAAGCGGGAGACCCTACACCATTTCTGACAAATGGCAGTCCGATCTCTTCTTGAAAGTCTCAAGTGATGGCACTCCCACAACTTCTGAGGGCAAGCTGTTCCATTGGTTGATTGTTCTCACTGTCAGAAAGTTTCTCCTTATTTCCAGGTTAAATCTCTCCTTGTTCAGTTTCCATCCATTATTCCTTGTCTGGCCTACAGGCACTTTAGAAAATAGCTTGACCGCTTCCTGGTGTGAGTTACGTGGTTTACGGGGTAGGAAAGGGCCCTGATTCCCTTCATTAGCTGCAGCTGGGAACACAGTGTTTAAAAAGAGAAGCTGCAAACAGCAAGTTGTTGGGAGCAAATTGTGAATCATCTGGTATCATCGAGGCTTATCTGGGTTCCTGCAATTCCTTCTCCTGCCCTGTCAAGTTAATTACTGCAGCGTGGTTTGTGTGGATTTTTATTTACAGTTTGTATGTACTTTGTTTTCGGACTGAATTTCCTCCACTTCAAGATTGTTCTTGGGAGAGTTTTTTCTCCAGCCGAAGGTAACCTGGACATTGGGGGCAAAGTTGGAGGCACTAAAGGAACACTTCTTGCTTATTTGACTGTGGTGCCTTTGTGCCACGTCCCGGGTCATCACAGATAGCACCTTTTCCAAGTGCAGGATCAGACTTGTACAGGTTCTAAAAAAACAAAAGGAACCAATCAGAAGTAGGAATAGTGTAAATATGTGTACAAGAAAAACGATACTGTTCTGACCAAGGTTTCCTGAGACGGTAACAATCACACGCTGTTCCCAAAAACCTTTTTTATTTCAACAGCTGTGAATTATATGCATTCACAGCCCGTAATGAGTCCCAAACAGTTTATGAATAGTCCAACAGAAGTCTGCCACAGTCTTCCGGGATAAGGCTGATAAGCACTCACCTTTATCTCCCTTGAAATGCTGCCAATGACTAAATTGCCAATTAGTTGTACAAGGCCAAACGGAGCACAAGGTCAACACGGAGCTTCAGATTTTAAACCGACCAGAATGAACAAAGTTGCTTCCTGCAAAGGCTCATGTCCCTTTGCTCCTCCTTTATGTCTTATGGGAGGGGCCAATCATCTCCAAGCCTTACTCCCGAGTCACCCCTTTCGTCTTAACTGTTCTTGCCTTCTGGCAGCTCTGTGGAAGAGCGCACTGGGAACATGCTCCCCCTGTTCCTCTGCCTTGCTGATGTCAGATTCTGGAGGATCCGGAGTCAGCACATCACTCTCAGATGGCCCTGGCCCCATCTCTCTGTCGGATGCAGATCCCTCATCCAAGCCCTCCCCAGACTCCAGGACCGTCCCATGTTCCTCCCCACTGTCCGACTCTGCTGCCAGCTCTGCAGGCCGCCGGCGGACCACAACAGATACCCCAAAATAACAAGCCTATAAAAGCTTTTAGTTCACAGAGGAAGAGCAAGAAACTATTATCATCTTAGGTGTATATCAGGGCTAATATGCAGTCAATATATACAGCATATTTAAGAGAGATTCTGCCTCCATGTGCTGTGATATAAGACTCATTTGAAAACTACTTTTAGGCATCAGTTTATTTGCCTTCAGAAAGTGTAGATATTTCTGTTTAGACAGCATAGTGTTTAAGGATTTGTATTTACTTGGTTCTGTATTTGTACTTCATTTTGTATGTTGAACATTCAGTTTAAACTGAGAAAAAGAGCTTGTTTTTTGAAGTGCATGAATAAATACAGATGTTAGTTGGTGTTTTAACTGAAGGCCATAGCAAACAGTTAAGTAATGCCTGAAATGCAGAGCACAATTAGGTATATGAGAATCACAACTAATCTACCTACAGTCAAGGAAAATATTTTAAACAAAGTAGCTTTCATCGATATTTTGGGGACATGTCTTTTGTTGACATAAATGAGTGTTGAATTACAATAGAATGTATGTCTTTTGCTTATTTCTACTGATTTTCACAGCGGGTCACTTACACTATTGCTTTTAACAGGTGTCTCATCATCCTCCAATATCTGCCTTCTATGTAAGCAATCGAAAAGATGGATTTTGCCTTAGTGCTAATATTTTGGCCAAATCCAAGTTTTATGGTAAGTACCGTATTCAAAAGCTTTCATTATATTCAGGAAATACAAAAAAAAACTTCTTTGTGAAGGATTTGTGATGAATGCAATTGATTTTTTTTTCACTACTAAAATAGATGGTATTTGTTTTTAATTGATTACATAAATTGGGAGATGACAATTCTTTAGTCTGGCAAGTCTTTTCATTTTCTAGGATGTAGGTTTTTTTGAGTCTTTCATTTTTGTGTTCCAGGAAATTCATTATCTGCCATTCTAGATGGTGAAGGGCGACTAATGTTTCTAAACAGAGGAGAAGACTATGTGATGACCATGCCATACGCACACTGTAAAGGTATTTACCTCTATCAAGAGTTTTTAAATACCTATTTGGCTTATCAATCAGGCCTCTGACGATACTTGGGACCAATTTCCTACTTGTTAAATATCACTTAACTTAAAAAGGACAAAGTGTTCTTGCAAAGTGGTTTAGTATAATAAGCAGAAGAAATAACTTTCCTTTTCAGTGCCGGATTAGCAAACAATAAAGTTGAAACCATACATGAAATGTATGTGATAGTTGACCTTGATTGGATGGATTAGACTCTAGGCTCAAAATGGGCCTAGCTTTTCCCAACTATGTATTCAATTGTGGAGTAGAGGGATAGATATGACCTTTTTTTTAGTGGCAAATGAACACATCTTTCATTTCTACATGTTCTTTATACAGTTCTAAAAGCTAAATTTATTTTCCATAACTTCTCAATGACATCCAACAAGTTGAGTGAACCAGTTTTGCATTGTTTGAGGTTATTTCCTCAGACAGATTAGAGTTAAGTAATTGCTTAACTATGTGGTTTGGAAAATACTTTTACCTTTCTATTGTCTTATCTTTAAATGCAGAAGTGTTAATTTTGAATTCTGGTTTTTTGAACAATCCTTTAGTCAGTATTTAATTTTATTGCTGAAAAGGAATTTCATGCTTCAAGTATGGCTTCTATTATTTGAAAGTTTTACTAATGGACTTTACCTGAAAAAACTCATTATTGGAAATTATCAAAACATAGTACTTTTTGTGAATGTCTTATTTCATCCTTTCCTGATTTTACTACCATTTCAGGTATTTTCAAAGAGAAGGGATGAGTTGGTGCTATGTTGGAAATTTTTCTATAGTAATGTTACTTGCAGTTAATCATGTCTTCTTCCATAGTAATTAGTGGTTTGGTTGGGACTTTGGTATATCATAGTCATTTATTTGTAGAAAAGAAATACCTAATATAAGAACACTGTTCAACAAAATAAAAAACAACTAATCTTATAGGGATTCTATACGGCACAATGACTTTGGAACTTGGGGGAACTGTTAGCATCACATGTGAGAAAACTGGATACAGTGCAGTCCTTGAATTCAAGCTAAAGGTTAGAATCTTTTCAGATGCATTAGAGGTTTTTAAAATTAAAAATGCTTACTGTTCAAAAGTTTAGTTCTTTCAATTTTTTGTGCTTTGTCTTACTATATATAATATGAATACTATCACATTTTGAAGTATTTAGTAATAACCTAAGATTTTGCTGATTAAAACAATACAAAATAAATGAATAAAAATATCCCTAGTAGTTAATATAATCATGTTATTTTTATATAGTACTTGCAGCTAAGCAGCTCATTATGATCTGCACTAACTCCATGTGGCAAATGAAATATGTTACTTGTTCTCATAATTTTTTTTTACAATGTTGGCGTTCCCTGGACATTCTAATTAACACTGAACTGATTTCTAGAAAACTGCCAGACCATTTCCAGAAAAAAAATTTTTCACCAATTCCTCCTTTTGTGGCCTCTTTGGATTGTCCCACAAACTTGTGGAGTACCTGTGAGGGAAGGAGTAATTCAGTAAAATGTTGTTCTTTCCACTTTAATATTATGGAGCTTCAATGCAGTAGTTTATGAACTTCTAGCAATTAAAATGGCTTCCTTGTTCTTTTTATGAGAGGAACATTGGTAAATTATTAATTTTAAGTTCCTTGAATATTACATAGCTTTTTTTTTTAATCTCACTTTTTTTTTTCATAGCCATTTTTGGGGAACAATGAAAATGTTAATCAAATAATGGGGAAAATTAAACTGGGAAAAGAAGTTCTAGCCACTCTAGAAGGCCATTGGGTAAGTAAAATAAGTTTTGGCTTTGTTTCATTTTCTAAAGGTTGGGTACACAATGGTACCTTGGTACTTGACTGCTTTGAAACTCATCTGATTTGGTAATCAATGCATTTTGATGTGAAAATTTTGTCCCATTTCTTGTTTTTTTGGTACTCGATGCATAAGCTAGAACTTGTCATTTTCAGCTCCCTTGTGACTCAGTACACTTTCCAGCCAAAACAGAGGGTGACACGTTTGTCATGTGGTTTGTTTGGTACTGATGGTTTTTAGTACTGTCATGCCTCCCGGAACCAATTACTGACGAGTACTGAGATACCACTGTATTTTGATATATATAGTATTTTTATATCGGAATTATTTGATATACATTGTTATTGATTATGACATATGCACCAGCCTTTTCTTTATTTCACTATACTTTTTTCAGAAATCTGATCAGACTAGCACTAAACTTCCAAAGCCAAATTTGCACATTTACTGGAGGTCTGCCATAAGGATAAATAAATGGAAATGCTTCATAGCTTTCTTGTCCTTGCCTTGCAATAAGGCTAATATAATATCAAGTAAAGAAACGTAATACTGATAAGAGTACAATGAATTACATTGGACACACAATAAATAGGCCTTGACAAGGGCCTTGGTGATGCAGGCTGTTAAACACCTAGCACTTAGCTCCAGCTGCCTGCAATTAGTGCAGGCTCGAATCCCACCAGGCTCAAGGTTGACTCAGCCTTCCATCCTCCTGGGGTAGGTAAATTGAGGACCCAAGATTGTTGGGGGCAATAAGCTGACTTTTGGGGGGCGCCAAAAAGCCCTAGTAATAAGCAGGCATATACAATGGAATGAAGGCTATTGCTGAGCACATTGGGTGGTGCTCCAAAGATTGTAAGCCGCCCTGAGTTTCCAGAGAAGGGCAGCATATAAATGTGAATATAAATAAATCAATAAATCAATAGCAATAGCACTTAGACTTATATACCACCTCATAGTGCATCACAGCATGCTGGGCAGTTTACATTAAATATTACAATATGAACCCAGGAGAGAATAGATACGACATGAATTGCCATTGGTAGACCTCTTCTCTTGAAATATATAATATTATTCTTCAAACCAGCTAAAGTGATTGTTATTGTAAGACTAAACAAAATAAATAAATATTGACATTAATCATTTTTGTATACCTGGATTCTTGCTAAACCAGATTTCAGTTGGAAAGGAAAATAGATGGGAAAATAGAGTTAAAATCTAGAAATACGCTATGTGAGGGTGAGCAGATACAATGTTCTGAAGAACATGGAAGATTCTGGGGAAAAACTCATTTTAATATGGGAATAGAACAAGAACATGGAGTGAAGCACTAATCTTCTCTCATCTTGAAGTGATAAAGCATTCTGATTATTATTAGTATTAATTGCTAGGCAGTAGCTGACTGATAGGCTTTTATTTATATTACATAATGTGGCATAATTTACACTACACCAGTGTAAGGAATATATTTTCTTAATATGTCAATTTAGGCAATGCTTCAGTTCAGGATTATTACTCCAGAATTCCAGTCTGAATTCATACAGTTGTCTTTGCAATAAGACAAAAATGTTTTTTCATTAGCTTTTTAAAAATTTATACAACCCTGATATTCCTTAGTGGTCTCCCATCCCATTATTAATCAGATCTCATTCTGTTTAGCTTTCTAAGATCAGCCAAGACTGGCAAAGTATTGCTATATTTGATAAAACACAGTTAATTGAACTATAATTTTTACAAATTTTAAACTACATGTTTAATGTATAGTAATTTCACATAGTTATTAATATGTTTCACTGTAGACCAATAAATCTGAAGAAATGTGTTAAGATTCACATGCAAGTAAACCAAATTCCACTGGAAAAAAGTAATTAAAGCACAAAATGTTAGCTGAGAATCAATAAATGCATTACTTTAATTCAAATGATTGGAGCTCAAGTGAAGAAATAGAATATCAAGTATGACTTTCAGCTGTCCCTGACTATTTTTGCTAAACTTGTACAAATCTTTTAGTTGTGAAAAGTGACTTTCTGAAGGAACTCTTGTTTTTCCTGACTTCAAAAATGCTTCGCCAGTCAAGTAATCTAATATGTTAACATTATAGGACAGTGAAGTTATTATTAGGGATAAGAAGACAGATGCTTCAGAAACATTCTGGAATCCAACACCTGAGATCAGGCAGCGCAGATTAAGAAGATACACAGTGAAGTTTGAGGAACAAGATGACTTTGAATCAGAGAAGTAAGTTCATTCTAAAACTTTTTTTCTGATTGATTATGCAGAGGTTCTTAAACATTTCCTGGGCATATTTAGAAAGTTGAGAGCACTTTATGGATGCCCTCATAAAACCGGCTGATGTGGCAGATGTGTTTGAACAAAGCTGTTGTTCCATTCTATTCCCTCTAGCCTCCTAAGATGTTGTTTGTCGGGTTGAAGAGTAAAGCAGAAAGGATAAGTTTGTAAACCATAGCCTAGCTTATCCATTGGAGAAAGAATCCTTATTTTAAGTTTAATTAATTTTTATAGCATTCTTCCAATGGTGTATTAACCATTAAGCAGAGTAAGAACATGCTTAGGGCACCAGGGGGCACCACAAAAACTTTTATGTAGTCTAAGCTTGGCTTCATTTGTACAGTATGTAAAAAGGAGGGGGGCACCAAGCGTGGGCGGTGATGGGAGCGGCCTGATTCTCCCATGTGACACCCTTCCTGCGCGATCTTCATTGGTTGCCAGTTGCCCTCTGTGTAAGATTCAAGGTGCTTGTATTAACCTATAAAGCCCTGCATGGCTTGGGTCCGGGGTACTTGCAGGAGTGCCTCCTACCGTGTTTCCCCGAAAATAAGACACTGTCTTATATTTTTTTTGGCTCCCAAAAACACACTAGGTCTTATTTTCGGGGTAGGTCTTATATATTTATGGTGCCAAATAGTGGGTGTGAGTGTGTAGGGGGTGTTTCGCGGGTGCATGGTTGCTCCCTGAAAAGTCTTCCTGGAACTGGAGATTTACACTAGGTCTTATTTTCGGGGTAGGTCTTACATTAGGGCAGGTTTAGAAAATAGTGCTAGGTCTTACTTTTGGGGTAGGTCTTACTTTCGGGGAAACACGGTACCAGCATCAAGGTCCGATCACCCGGTACGCTCCCACAGGCAGGCCCTCCTGGGGGTGCCATCAGCCAGACAGTGTCGGTTGGCGGTCCCCCGGGGGAGGGCCTTCTCTGTGGGGGTGCCCACCCTTTGGAGCCAGCTACCCCTGGAGCTGCGTTTGGCCCGTGACCTGCGCTCCTTCCGCCGTGATCTCAAGACTTGGCTGTTTGCACAGGTCAGCCTGGGCTGAGCAGGGTTGGGGATTTTAATTCAAGGGTATTTTAATTTGATTTTATTATATTTGGATTAGAGTAAATTTGATAAATTTTGTATTTATTTGTATGTATATATTTCAGTGTAAGCCACCCCAAGTCCCCCCGGAGATGGGGCGGCATATAAATCCAATAAATAAATAAATAAATAAATAAATTTGTCAGTGCTTAGGGCACCAGTGAGCCTTAATCCGCCACTACATTCTTCATTTGTTATTTTTAGTTTGGGGCTTTTTAATGTTTGTTTAGATGCATCATTTGGTTGATATCTTTGTATATCTGCCCTAGGATTGTATTAATGAGTATTAACTGGGAAAAAATTCAGGAAAGTAAGATGCTAATGGAGATATTATAATTGCATTAGGTATTTATTCTAATGATATAACAAAAGAAAATTTTCAGCAAAGCTCTTCTCCCCAGTATCTGACCTTTTTACTGCTGTTATTCTTACCGGTTAGACTTTGGCAACATGTGACTCGAGCTATAAATAATAAAGACCAAACAGAAGCAACTCAAGAAAAATATATTCTGGAAGAAGCACAACGGAAAGCTGCCAAGGAAAGAAAGGCTCTAGATGAAGTGTGGGTCTGCAGACTATTTGAGCCAGATCCACTTACAGGAGAATGGAATTACAGATATGCAGAGTGAGTCTTGGAGGAGGGGACCTTTTCCCCGTTTCTGCAGATAATGCTCCTTCATAATATAGTGTAAACCAAGTGTATAATTTGTCTGTGGTTTAGAGAGAATGAATGAATGAATATAACTTTATTACAGTCTTAGACCAGCAATAGACATCGCTATTTACAATATACATAAAAATACTGACACATTATAATGCATTAATAGTGGATAAAAACATCTGTTAAGAAAATACATGTTCTCAAACAGTTAGGGGCAGTCCCTGGTTTATATGAGTGGAGAGCCAATAAGTATGTGTGTAAATATCATTTTCCAAAGTTTGTTCTGTCTCCAAAAATTGTCACAAATTGACAGCTATCATTCTGTAACTAATGTTTTTCTAGTAGACATTGCAGCAACACAGAATTTTGCTACAACACGGGTAATACCTGGGTTTGAATCCTGGAGGAGAAAGTCTACATAAAAATTATCTGCCCTCCCTGGCAATCTCTCTAGTAAGGGGAGAATATACAATGACCTATAACCTCTGTATAGCTCACAGTACAATAAAACATGTGAGATATCTTCAACTTCTCCTTTACCACATATACATACCCATTCTGCTATTGGTGTTTTCTTATACCTGCCCTGAAGAAGTGCTGAATATTAAATCTGGCTCTAAAGAAAGCTATTCTTTGTTTTGGGAAGGTCAGATCATTCAGATTTCTTGCCGATTCCCACACTCCCTGTTTGATTCTGTCCCTGCTGTGGCAAGCCAACCTATTTAATTCTTCTTGGAACTCCATGTCCTTCATTCTATTGATTATTATTTGCTTTGCTTGGTCAAAGCCTAGGGACATTAAGAATACTGGTGAGAGTCCATAAGAACCCAGTTTGTGGTCTATTGCCTGCTTCCAGAGGGAGGGGTAGTTATCAATCAGTATTAGAGGGGTCAGTCCCTCTGGGAAGAAATGCATTTTTAGCCAATGCATGATCATCATCTTCCAGGCTCTTACCTGAATTTGAGGCATGCCTGTCTCGATTCTTACTTGGGCATTTGGAGTTCCTTTGGGTGCAGATAAGATGGCTCTCAGGAATTTGGTTTGAATAGGTTCTAGCAAGTCTTTTCTTGCAAGGGTTCCTGTTTGTGCCCCATATAGGATGCCAATGTTTTGGCCTCAAAAAGTTTTAAGGCTGCAGGTACTAATTGTCCACCACCGGTGTAAAAAAAGTGTTTAATTGCATTTGAGGACCTATAGGCTGCTTGCACTGTGTGATCCAGGTGCGCCCTCCATGTCATGTGTGAGTGGAAAACTACCCCAAGATATCTGAATGTCCTGACCTGTTCTAGACTATACCCTTCTATTTTCCAGGAGTATTGTCTAGGTCTTTTAGCAAAAACTAAAACTTTTGATTTATCAAAGTTAAGGACCAGGTTATTCTGTTTACAAAATTCAAGTGTTGCCATTAATTGCTGCCATAGCCCTTTTGTACCCTTACTGGGCCGGTTAAGGTCCCTTGAGGATTACACCTCACTTTCAGGGTGGAGTTATCATACAATTTTTGTATGAGGAAAAGGAGGCGTTTATCGATGGTAGCGCGCTTTAATTTCTCCCAGAGAATATTCCTAGATATCGAATCGAAGGCCTGCTTAAAATCAAGAAAGGCCACAAAAAGAGAGGATTTTTTTTTTATTCGTGTATTTTTGAACCAGATGGTGGAGTAACAAGATATGATCTACCGTAGATCTCCCTTCTCTAAAACGAGCTTGCTCATCTTGAATTATCCCCCCAGAAATTAGCCAGTCCTGGAGTTTATAGTTTTAAGTGTTTGGCATACAATTTGCTAATAACACTCAGAAGGCTAATAGGTCTATAATTACCTGGGTCATTTCTCTTTTTAAGTATTTATTGTTACTGTTTTTTAGTTGTGAGCCACCCCGAGTCTTCGGAGATGGGGCGGCATACAAGTTCAAATAATACATAAATAAATAAATATTACCTTTTTTATAGATTGGTATGATAATTGCTGATCCCCAATCTCTTGGCATATGGCCAGTTTTATCTATAAACGTAAACAGAGATGCTAAAAGTGGAGCCCACCAACTGGCATTCTTTTTGATTATTTCTGGTAGGACATTATCAGCACCCGGTGCCTTATTAGCCTTGAGGGTTCCGATCAACCGGGATATCTCTCCTGGTGTAACCGGGGACCAGTAAGAAGTTTGGTCCAAGCTAATTTGACTTTCCTTAGTTACATAGTCAGGGTCTGTATATAGCTCTCTAAAATATTCTTCCCAGGCATGTATTGGTACCTGATTAATAGGGGGTAAAAGGGATTTCCCCAATCCTCTAGTGATATGCCAGAAAAGGGTTTAGAGAGAAGTAGCTGTTACCCCTTCAAAAAAGTTTTTACCTGTGTAGGTGTAGCACTTTTCCATTTCCACAGTTCTAGCTGAAAAGAATACAAGCAGCTCAGGTTTGAATTCTGGAGTCCTTGGTGCTCTCCGATCCAATTTGCTTGGCTATTTGCTTGCTGATGTTTCATTACCCAACTTGGTCGCCTCATCAGTGCATTGGTAAAATGCCTCCAAGCAAACAAACTCAAAAAGCACCACACCCTCCAAGCTTGTCAACTAAACAACTCCAAGCTATATATTGGGGGGGGGAGGAACAGTCAATTGTTTGTGTGTGCAGTCACAAAGAACTCTAAGGACAACACAGAGTAATCTGTCCATAACTGATGGTAACGTTCCTCAATTCCAGATTGTGTCATCATTGCCCAGATCTAATGTGTGACCTCAACTGAGCTGGGCCAGAGATAAATCGAATCAGGTCCATGTTTACCTGGTGGCCATGAATTCTTGAACTGCTCTCCATTCCACATGCGTGAAAGGTAGATTGATGTCCTCAAGTACCATAACCTGTGCCACAGGTTGAAACAGTTCAAGTAGGGAGATTTCTTTGCAGCAGGTAGGTTGGTAACTGCCAACCTTGCCACAGCAACAATCTCCTGATCCCTATAGCCCAACTTACGAGCAAACTTGTTATCTGCAGAAGAACACCCCCTGGAAGACATCAGAGCGTCACAAATAACATAGCTACATCTTTGCCCCAGCTGTGAGTTTGTGCTTGAGCTACACACAGAAGCCAGTTTGGTGCATCTCTGTAAAGATGTATACATGCATATGCTTCAGTAATACACACAAGGCTAACTGCCTCATTCACAAGTCATGGATGAGGGAAGGTTTGTTACAGGCTGACCAACAACATGTAGCAACAGCCGGATATCTATATAAGATGCTAATGGTATACATTTTTGAAATACTATAGCTACTGCTTTGCTGAAAGTAATGGGTGTGACGTGTTAATCCTCTCACTTTATGTAAAGTATGTACGCATTTTTGTGTATAGTACAAGACCATGGGATCCACTGAATGATATGGTACAGTTTGAAAAAGATGGCATTATTCAGACCAAAGTAAGACATCGTACACCAATGGTATGTTCTTGGCCTTATTTTTTATTACTATATTATTGAGATTTCTCCAGGGGCAGGAAATTCCCTTGAAATATCCACTTTTCTGCCTTTGCTTCTCTGACAACTAAAAGATACTGTTATGAGGAGTTCAACCTTTGGCCTGCTTGCAGCAGTTATTTTAAAGCTTACGCCTTTTTGTTTTTCTTACAGCCTTTTTCTTCTGGGCTCTGCACTTTATATTTGTAAAATGTATATTATGCTATCCGCACTTTAGACAATTGCACTGGGAATGACAAAGTAATAATTTGTTAATTAGAATTCAACCTATTTAAATATAACCATTTTTTTAGCTGTGCCCATTTTTTCCTATATAGCTTCTTTCTCTTTAAATACAATTCTGAGCTCCATAAAAAAGTTGTCCCCCTTAAATATAACAGATTAAGGAAACTATATGACACTAGTTGTATTCTAAAGCATTGTAGATTTATCCAAATCCTGTAGGACTTATTACTCCCATATTACACCCCTCCTGCGCGGCCTGCATTGGCTTCCGGTTGCCCTCCGGGTGAGATTCAAGGTTTTGGTGTTAACATTCAAAGTCCTACATGGCATGGGTCCAGGCTATTTACGAGAACGACTCCTCCCAGCATCAAATACCATCCGCCCTGTACGGGCGCACAGACGGGGTCTCCTCGGGGTGCCGTCTGCGACTCAATGTCGCTTGGCGGTGACCCGGGGGAGGGCCTACTCTGTGGCAGCTCCCACTTTATGGAATCTTCTTCCGCCGGAGCTCCGGCTGGCTCCCGATCTCCGCATCTTCCGCCACGAGTTAAAAACCTGGCTATTTTTACAATCCGGGCTGTGCTGACCCTCTGGGGGTTTGTTTATTTTAACTTCGGGGTTTTTACTTTCAACTCGGCTTGTAACTGTTTAATATGTTTTTAGGTAATTTATTTATTGTTGTATTTTAGCTGTGAGCCGCCCCGAGTCCTTTCGGAGAGGGGGCGGCATACAAGTCGAATTAATAAATAAATAAATAAATAAATTTCATATTTAGCTTTTAAAACCCGAAAGTTGAATAGCACACCCTTTATGATACTGTTAATTTTGGTGATTTAGGTTTGCAGTTTCCCCTAAGAGAGGACACAAGGCATATACTGAACAGTGTATGACAATGTAAAGAAAATGGGAGAATGCCATGAAATGGGTATGACCATATCACATGCCTGGGTTAAAACCAGGGTTCCCCCCCCTTTTTTTTTCCTGATTTTGATGCGAGATTGTAGAGGAAGGAAATCTGTCAATCCTATTTATTCTATAGCTTGTACAAGACTATTAGTGTGTCTTCCAACTAAAAATATGATACGTTGTTAGTTGCGAAGTTGTGTCCGACCGATCGCGACCCCATGGACAACGTTCCTCCAGGCCTTCCTGTCCTCTACCATCCCCCAGAGTCCACGTCTACTGCTTCAGTGACTCCATCCAGCCACCTCATTCTCTGTCATCCCCTCCTTTTGCCCTCAATCTTTCCCAGTACTTCTCCAGTGAGTCCTTCCTTCTCATTAGGTGGCCAAAGTATTTGAGTTTCATCCTCAGGATCTGGCCTTCTAAAGAGCAATCAGGGTTGATCTTCTCTAGGACTGACCTGTTTGATCACCTTGCAATCCAAGGGACTCGCAGGAGTCTTCTCCAGCACCAGAGTTCAAAGGCCTCCATTCTTTGGCGCTCAGCCTTTCTTATGGTCCAACTAAAAATACGATATAGGTATTTTATTGAAAGTTTTTTAAAGAAAATAAAACTAATACAAAGTAAAGGAGGAAAAAAAAGGAAAAAGGCAAAAAGTACCAAAAGAAGTAGAAGTATCTGATTTCCTTTGAAGTATCTGATTTCCTTTGCAGCAAACATAAATAGGATTACAAAGCACATATATACACATCTCTTCATCTGTGGTTATACCAACACTTTTTCCTAATATTTGTTTTATAATCATTAAAAATCAAAAGTTCATTTTTTTCTGTTTCATGCAAAATGTCTATAACCAGCAATAAATAAAGATGTTGTCTTTTCTCTAAAAAAATATCTGCATGTTCCATCATCTTTATCAGCCATTATTTTGTTGTGGATGGTCCTGAATTTTTCCACTTTTGAGCATATAATTTCACTGCAGTTACCATGTCTAAAAGCAAAGTTCTATGACTTTTTCCCACCTGTTGATCTGTTGGTCTCAAAATAAAAGCCTCTTGTTTCAATAGTACATTTACCTTTAGAATCTTTTGAATTACCATTGTGAATGTATTGTAGCCAACATTTTCTTGGCTTTTTAATACATTCACCAAATATGATAAAATGTCCTTTCATCTTCACATTATTATAACCACGTTTTTAGCCCTATCATACATTCTTTCACTTTTTCTTCTTCTGTCTCAATTTTTAACAAAAGTTTATATCAGCAATTGCATGTTCAACATTTGTACACAATTGTATTTCAAACATTGTCTTATATCAGGGGTGTCAAACTGGCAGCCCGTAGGCCAGATGCGCCACGCACAGGCCACACCAGCCCCAGCTCCGCAAAAGTAAAAAAATGTCGCAATACGTCATGTGATGCAATCGAGTTTGACACCCATGTCTTATATTCTTAAAACCATAAAATCCACTTTAAACCTTGACGATAAGTGTACATCGGAAAATCATTGACAAGTATACTGTTCCACTATTACATTTTCTCCTGATTTTATTTTACATTTTCTTGAGAAAATTCTATTATAACAGGATAAGATAACCATTTGTGTTTACTTATATTTCTCTTCTATAAAATGTTTCTTGTTCTGAGAGCCACAAAGCTGTTTTCGGAAACAACCTAGATTCATATTTATTCAATATTCTCAGAGTGTCATGTCTAAAATAATGACTTTTAAAATCTATATTTATCTTATCTTTGTTATACACAAACATATATGCCACCCAAATCTCAAATTGTGTCCTTCTAACTTCAATAACCTTCTGTTTCTCAGCAACACCCACTTCTTCATCCAAGCTAAACAACTAACAGCCAAGTATAATTTCAAATCAGATATATCCAATCCTCCCTTTTCTTTGCATTTTGTAATATTTTATATTTAACTACTGTTTTTCCCCTTAGACATATTCTTCTTAAACACAGCATCAGTTGTCAAAACAACTATTGTCTGAAACAAAAGTAAAGTTCTTGGCAAAACATTCATCAGAATCATAGAAATTCTCCCCAGCAATGACTGTTCTATTTTTGCCAACCTTAACAAAAAAAATTAACATCAATCTGTTCTAGATATAATTGTTTTATAACAATTATAACATATAGTTTTACAATATACAGTTCATATTTCTCATAGTACTACCCAAATATTTGACCTTCTCAATCTTAAAACATATTTTATTCATCAATTGTTTGATCTTGTATTTCCATTTTTTGATAACTTCTCTACCTTCAGTTTATTAATCTTAAAACATGCTAATGCAGCATACTCTTTAATTCATTCATTAATAATTTACTTTGCTTTAAAGGGGCTTCCGAAGCCAACACTAAATCATCTGCAAAAGCTCTTAATGTCAAGGTTCCAAGTAATACATCCCATTCAATAAGAACTCCAAGGCAGGCAATTTCCTCAAAGAACATTTTATTGGGACATATATTGTTACATTCTTTGTGGCAAACCAACTCTAAATTCCTGCCAGTTTTACACCCAATTAAAAGTAAAACTTTGTCACTTCCCCCCAGAGTCTCCAGTCACATGGTCCAATCAACATGTAGTCCAGTTGCTAGGTGACCTCAGTCTCCACCTTTCAAACACCTGCATCAATGTCCTTGATTCCCAGGGGAAAGACAACACCCCAGCTATCTCAACACGCCCCCTCCCTGGCCCCTTCGCTCCAGGCTGTGTCAGCCCTGAAGCAGTGAGAAGAGAAACCTCCCTGGAGTAAAGCTACAAGGAGAAAATGGCCACAGTTTGGCCAACTTCAGGGTTGACACTTAATTTGTATGTCACCCTTTAAACTTTACCATCACAATCTTTTCATCTTGTCTTATATCTCTATTCTATATTTCAAGAGCTAAAATAAAGGAAACAATAGGCAGCCGTGTCTTTTTTTTTTCTCCACATAGTTTGGCTAAATTAATTCGGCTTTAACTTGTTTAATATATTTTTAACTAATTTATTTATTGTTGTATTTTTAGCTGTGAGCCGCCCCGAGTCCTTTTTGGAGAGGCATATAAGTCGAATAAATAAATAAATAAATAAAAATATCCATTATGAATTATTTGTGTTGTCTGTGAAGTATAAATTTACCTATTTATGAAATTATCTCTAAAAATTCCTGTGTTTTGGAGAAGGATGTTCATATCCTTTATGCAAATTAAATGATATTGATAAAAAATAAAACAGCCACATATACTATCTCCCACTTATAATTTCGGGATCATTTCTTTTCTTTTTCTCCTCACAATTTACAAACCAACAATTTATTGTTTATTCACAAATCCTTTGTTTTTCATAATTCAGTTTTATAATGATTTCTTTTTTTGTTAACATGGATAGCTATTGTTATGAAAATATTTTCCAATTATTTGAATAGAAATACCTCCCAGAATATAAATTAATTTGGGAAAAATATTCTTTTTAGATATTCACCTTTCTTCAAAGGCTGAGGTTTAATGACTCATCTATCCATATTTAAAGAAACCTCTTTATGTATTGAATTTATGTCTAATGTTACTAATTGAGCTATATCTTTCAGTATGCACATATTTAAATATTTAATGGTTGAGTACAAGTATGATATTGATGTTCCTTTAATGGGTGGATAACCACATTTTCACCTACTGGTATCTTCTATTTGGAGCAGATAATAGAATATCCTGCTATTTTATTAGGCTTCTGTCATTTGCATCAACACTGGAATAGTAGTGTGAGCTTTAGAAATTTATCTTTGCTGTAGAGGAAATATCTATTTATAGATTAATTAGTTCCCAATGTGTCTAAAAAATGAAGAAGACAACATTGTCTATGTAGGCTATTTTGCAGTTATCACTGTGGATGGAATCCCAAGACTCCTAGCAGGTCAAATCCTGAGCCAATTGCAAAAGCTTTCTGTATCTGCACATTTTTACACAGGAAGAGCGGCAGTTTGGAGTCTACATGGGTTATTTTAGGATTTCCCTTCAATCCAGGGATATTGTGACATCCAGAAGCCACCTTCTAGCCAGAGTTCTCAGCTGTTATCTCTCTCTGCTTTTTCAGCCCACCATAATTCCACACCGAAAGTTTTCTTCTCCCAACTAAAAATAGAAAGTTTTGTTGCTGATTTTCAGTTGTAAAAAATTCAACAGGGCCACAAATAATACTACTTTTGGATTCATTATAACTATGAAAGATGGGTTAATCATTTATAAAGGAATAATTTTTTAAAATGATTTGCAAGCCCTGCCCATCCTTGCTGCATAGGATTGGATCCATATTTGCTTTCCTGGAACTAGAAGATAATCAAATTCTTTATGTTGAATGTTTATTATCTCAATTATCTTTCCTCTCAGTGTCACCTATTGTCCTCCAGTATGGCAAGTGAAGTGGGTTACAAGAAGATAGTGTAAACAAAGTTTTCTACCACTCGTTTCTTGCACACCAACAGAAGACTGCTAACCATAACTATCTTTTTGCTTCTGAGCAATAAAGCTGATAAAAATGTGTATTACAGGTTACTGTTGCAAAAATAAAACGGTCTGCTAAGTCTAAGAAAGAAGAATGTGGCTTCTCCTCACCAGAGCCTGATAATCCAGACTCATCAGGAAGTGAAGGTAAATGCTACATTGGTTTACTGTGCTGTTCTTTCTAAAACTATGCTGAATAAAGTACAAGCATGCCTAAATTTCATTATCTGTAAGCTAAAAATACTGTTTTTGTTTTGGTGCCTTCAAGTCATTGTTGATTCCTGGCAATTTCCTGGTTTAGTCCCTGCGGGTTTCATAAGATTTTTTGGGGTGGTTTGCTGTTGCGTCCTTCTTAGGGCTCAGAGAAATGGATTGGCTGAAATCACCCAGCTAGCTTCATGTCCAAGACAGAAATAGACTCCCAGTCTCAGTTTTCTAACCCAGTGCCTTTAATCACTACGCCAAACTGGGTTTCCATGTTAAATTTATTTAATATTTAATATTTTCTGTCCTGGCTTGTAAAATCATTCTTAAAATGAGAAAAAAAAGAGTTTTAATTCATATCTGATAAACTAAAATACTGGTTTCTGTGTGATTTATATATTTTACCTGTTTGACTAATTTTGAATTACTTCTGAAGCACAACTCAAACATAACACAAGAATCCGAAAGAAAACAGTAGATCTTGCTGAACTGCAAAGTGCCATTGAATCTATAAAGTTAACACAGGAAGATATTCGGAGGTATGTTTGCAGTATTTTTTTTTTAAAATCACATTCCATACCAGGACTGTTGATGTTTCTCCATGCCGCACTCTCTAAATTCCCAGAATGCTCTCTTATTACCTCAGCATAACTTCCGTTGGAGCTTTTGGGCACATATCCAAAAAAAAGCACTAAGCTGCACTCATCTACCATGCTATACTGAAAGCATCCATCTCTGGATTCTACATCGGCTCCAGAGATATTGAAAACGGAGATTGTGCTTGACACTATTGCTTTGCTGCATGGCTGCCTCCTTTTTATTTAAGTAAAATAAAATCAGATGGGCAGGAAATCTTGTGGGCATTAAGGGGAAATGTAACTAAGTACATAAAAACCTAAAGATGCAAATTTCAAGACCTGGGGATTTAGAGCAAACCTTGACCTTTAAATGTCTAAATAACTAAAGAAACTCTCTTGAGAGATAATGCTGTAGTTACATTCTCCTAATCAGCATAAGATCTGACTAAAATACACCAAGGGGCCTTGGTGGTCAGGCTGTTAAATGCCTAGCACTTAGTTCCAGCTGCCTGCAATTAGTGCAGGCTCGAATCCCACCAGGCTCAAGGTTGACTCAGCCTTCCATCCTCTCGGGGTAGGTAAATTGAGGACCCAAGATTGTTGGGGGCAATTAGCTGACCTTATAAAAATGCCGCTTAGTAATAAGCAGGCATATACAATGGAATGAAGGCTATTGCTGAGCACACTGGGTTGTATCCCAAAAATTGTAAGCTGCCCTGAGTCTCTGGAGAAGGGCGGCATATAAATGTAATAAAAAAATAATAATAATAATTTTTAAGTTACTGCTTAAAACATCTCTATCAGTTCCAAAATGCAAAACTACTGAAAATCAGAGATCAGTGCAAAATAAGGTAACATTTTAATAAAAGAATATATGGGGACATAAATATTAGTATCTTGGTGTGAAAGCAAGACTTTTCCAAGATTTTCCCTTCATTATTCAGTATAGTGCAAAACAAAATGTGAAGAGAAAGAAGATTTAGGTAGGTGGATAAGGTAGTAGGCTTCAAATGCAGTTGATATATGTTCATATCTTTATTTTCCTTAAAAGTCCTTACTCTGCAGCACTTTTATTCTATTCTTTTAATTCTCTATAATGTCACAAGTACTTCAGGTTACTTCTTGTTTAATTTCACGCATATTATTTTCACCATCTAATAAGGCCCTTTTAAGTAGATTTCACTTTTGTATTTTGAGATCAGTTTGTTTTTCTTCCAAATTGATGAGAACACTGACGATGTTACCTGGCTGGGTAATGAAACATCTGCAAGAAAACAACCAAGCTCAAAGAGCACAAAGGAACATCGCTTGCCTTTTAGTTGATCGTGCCTTAAATGAGTCTATTGATGTTGCTGCTAATTGTCTCCCCTTTTCTTCCATCTTTCTTAGCATTATAGACTTCTGAAGGTAGATAGGCCTTTGTATAAGGTGTCCAAAGTATGATATTTTAAGCCTTCTCATTTGTTCCTCAAAAATTATAGATAGATTTGTTTAATGATCCATTTGCTTGTGTATTTGGCTAACCATAGAATTCACAGAATTATTTTTCAACTTTAAATTTCAAAATACACTATCTGTTTCTTCAAAATTCAAATGTTGCTTCTATAAAGCATCACAGAATATCATTATATTATTCTGATCTTTGTAGGCAAAGATACACCCCAGCTTTTTCCAAGGCCTTCACTGCCACTCTAGCAAGTGTTAGTCTACAGCATATTTCTTGACTGCTGGTTCCTTTATTGTTGGTCCTACAGGGAGAAGCTATTCTTCAATATCTTTACTGTCACTTACAAGACTGGTTGCTGTACCTGTTTAACATTAAACGCATTTTTTCATCATGTTCCTTGACTTTCATCATTAAATCTTGCAGATCCTTTGCATTTTCAGCTGTCAGAATAGTGTTATCAGCATAGCACAGGTTATTGATTTTTCTTCCTCACATTTTAAAACCATCGTCATCTTCTTCGTAATCAGCAGCTTCCCCCCAATATATTGTCAGCATACAGCTGAATAAATAAAGTGAGAATAGCCAGCCTTGTTTTAATCTTTTGCTGACCTAGAACCAGTCTGTTTGCCATATTCTGTCCTTCATGGCTGTATATACGGTAGGTTCTCATGAAACTATGAGTTGTTCTGGGATTCCCATTTATTAAGTAAATGGGAATGCCAGAACATGAGATGAGCATTTGCCTACCTACAGAAAAAGATCCGTATTTTTCCTAAATGCATATACCTTTTTTTAGTAAGAGTTAATATCCATATAAATTTAAGAGTTGAACTTTTGAACTTTCAGATTAATAAAACATTCAGAAGCTTTGTGGGAGTCATGATATCCTGAAGCTGAGCTTGTAATGAATACTTTTTCTGCCAAAGATGGTGCTTTGTTAGCTTCAGAAGTAGATCCAAATGCTTTGTACTGCCATAATAAATAACAGCATGAATTTGGTTCTTTAAATACACTTACAATAGACATAAAACATAATTACAACAGTAAGGTAGTTTGTGAAGCCTGTAAGAACTACTCATAATCTTGCAGTACTGTGACCTACATATACTATGATCTAAATTTCACTAAAATCCTATTAGTAGATATCAAGATGGTTAAACAATCAAATGTATGCAGTGGTGCCCACATCATGGATGAAAATAGACAAAATGGGGGGGGTATTGATTCAAGCACTTCTTCATTTCTCTGTTGTGACGTGTAGAAAGGAGCAGGGATTTTATCATACTGCTGCTAAGATATCTTAGCTGTTTTGACACACCATTTCCCAGGAGAATCCATTGGTATGCTTGTCAAGTCTTTATTCAATACACTGTGAATCAGTATTCAGCATCTTCTCTGACGTTTGGAATATTTCATCCCTTCAAAGTGGTTTAACGTACTTGAAATGTTTACCATGCTCTAATGAAAAAAACAATGATAGCAGTGTAGGTATTTAACTTTATCATTTTAACTAATAGAAAAGATTTTTTTTAAAAATTTGAATTTGCTTCTGATCTAAAGTCAGAATGGACTATACTTGAAGTGATATGAAGTATAGGGGGTTATTTCTGGAATCCAGACCAGGCAGCCTTCCAGAATGCTTATTTGGATTTTCTGATAAGTGAACTGAATCCCCAGTTGTGATGCTGATAGGTAAGGATTTAATGAATTTGTGGATTTTTAGGAAATGCAAGCCCATAGCAATTTATTGGCTACATTTATTTTTATGTTACCTTTAATATATTTAATATTTATATAATTACATATTTAAAATTTATATAACATATTTAAAATTTGATCCCCTATATGGGAAATCCTTTGAAGTCACTTGGAATTGAGGTCAGGATATGCACTATTACCTATTCATGTGATATTTAATAAATATGTGACTGTACAGTATGTGTACAATACTAAAACATAAATAATTGGAAGGAAAATAAGTCATGGGTTAAAAATTAATACAGAGGTAGTTTTAAAAATTGCTGAATATATGAAGAGAAGAATTGTATGAATATGTTTTTAAAATGTAGTAAATGCTACAATTAAAAGATGGAATAGTCTGCCTAGCTTTCTAAAGAAGCAATCAGTCCAGGGTGGAGTTGTTGCTTTTTACACAACCCTTTTGAAATGTATAGGAGCAAATGCTTCAACAACTTCTTTTCAGTTTTCCACTATCCTGCCATCCTCTTCTTACTTTACACATATCCATATCAATTATATAGCGTGTCTTATACCTTGCTAGAATCATTTGTACCATTTGTACTATTTTAATTTAGAAGCTGATAAACTTGTGATCCATATATTTCTTTCAAATTTTTTATGAGTCTATGATGCTTAGTTAAGAATTGGCAATCTCTGGATTTAACTAAATTTGTTTTTTTTTTTAAATAGGGATATTACAGCATTAAGAGCACGAATGACTTCAAGTTTGCCAACGCCAGATAATAACTTCTTTCAATTCAAGCACTATGTCTTCATTTTGCTGATGGTTCTCCTGCAGCTTATAATCAATTACTTATTCAAATAGAATATCTGGACAGAAGAATATCTATGAAATGGAATTATTACGGTCTTCATGGGACCATCTTTAAAGCTTGGTTTGGCTTCAAATGAGGCAATATTATCCAGGAGCCAGAAGATTCAGTCTCAAAAGATTGGGCTCATATGGAATAGTGTATTATTCCATCCTAGCCAGATGACATGGACAATGCTTATGTGCCAGTACTTCTTCACATCTTCCAAATGCTGGATAACCGCCTTGCATGTTCTAAGGTGTCATAAACTATTATAAATACCAATATAGAATATACCGGTTTGGAATTTGAGGACCCTGTTTTGTTATAATTAACCCCTATTGGACATGCTAGCAAAAGAAGTAAATTTTGACCTAAGACTTTTCTTCCTAAGTTTAATCAATCTTACTTCAATATGAAAGTAATGCCAAGGGGTATTAATTCAGAAAAATTCAATAATTGCAGAAAAATGAATGCTCACCTGTTCATGGTCATTAAGAACATGTGAGCTATTAATCATCAACATTGCATTAACTGCATCAATTTTCAGGGATAGTTAATGAGGGGTTTCCCCTTAGGTTGTAATAGTCGATCTATCTTTGCTAATAGTATTAGTCAGTTTGAAATAAAAAAAAAATTTCAGCTGTCCAGAGAAGTAAACCACTTTTGTGCCAAGCAGTATTTTGATTCCTTTCTTCCCAAATTGAAACTCTTACTGACTGCTACTGTTTATTTAACTTTAGGGATGCTAATAATGAGATGCAGAGGAATAGAAAGTGCACTATTTTGGCAATAAAAAAGGAAGCTATTTTAAGTTAATTATAAAATTCTTAATGATTGACCTCTGAGATCCTATCTGTATTTTAAAAGTATGTTAACATTGGTTTTGTCCTTTCAGGTTACACAATTTGAACATAACTGCATCTGAATGTTTATACTGTAAAAAAAAAGATTGGGTAGCAACATTCTTGTTCCAAGAATAAGTGACTCTGGAAAGTTTATCTGCTACTCAGTTTTTGTTTAAGAAATACTTGGTTTCAAATGCCTCAGAATATAGCACATTTACCCTTACTTTCTTTATGCTAAAATATTGAGCTGTTTTACTGAGTCTCTGTAAGTAAATTCACCAAATCTGGATTGGGCTGCATTAAATTTAAAAATATATTAAATTACAGCTACATTACTCCTGCTTTTCTGATTTTTTTTATATTTATATAGTATTTATTGAAGACTGATAGTCAATTTACAGGGCAGCAAGAAGCATATATCTTACGTGATTTATATGTTTTATAGCAAATATAAAGTTTTCATTTAGAGATACATACTTTACATTTGGTCAATTCAGGATTGTAGTACTTGCATCCCAAACCTAACTGTTTTAAAGATGTTGGAATACTTCAAAATGGAGTTTTATAACACCTGGGAATTAATTTCCCAACATCTTCTGACAATATCAGAATGAAAAAGGTAGCTGTAACCAACAGTTACAGTTTCCTGCCTGCCTTAAATTATTATGTTTTAAAAGTGCTACAGTTTAGAATGAGAAATGTATTACCATTGGAGTAAACTGGTTGAATGCAGCCATAATTCAGATGCTTTATAAATTGACTGAAATACAGTTACTGATATGTATGGTTTTATAAAAGAATAGCATAAATAAAGTGCAAATACATATGTTCTGACTTATATTTATATTCATTTGGAGCAACTACCTATCTGTACATAAATGTTCAGTGATCGTAACTGTTGGATTTATTTGGTTTTCACTGTTTTGACAATGTCTCCTAATATAAATACCACATTTATGTCAGCTGATATTTCTTCAGTTGTCACTGAACTATTGTTCAGATGTTTTCTTTTAAACATTTCTATTCCTTCCCAAACCAGTTGCGTTTTCAGTTACATTGTTTGTATTACTGGAGTCTAAAGCACTCCTGTGTCAAGCACAGCTCAAAAGCTTAACATTTTTGTTGCATCTTCAAGTAAGTTCCTTGTGTGAACTGAAGAATCTGTTGCCTAACTAATTTTTGTATGATATGTCTGGTTATGAGCCCAGTCAATACATTGTTTATATGATATTTAGTTTTATGAATATGATTCTACATTCTTTCATTTAGATTTTTTTCCTGTGTATACTAATAAGGAAGCTGTGACCTGACAGTTTGTAGAGATGTAAGGGCAGTAGTTTCCCTGTAATGTTTAGTACTTAAAAGTAGAAAATAATCAGAATTGTGTGTTGACTTGTTTGTGTGTTTGTTTAAAAGAAATGCACTATAAGCCTTCAATATGCCATGTAATCATCAATATAACTACAATGAAATGTGTTGTGTAAAATAGTAAGTAGACTACTTGCAATATATAATTATTGTATCCTACGTTGGGCTGCTTTTTAACTTTTAGTTATCACTTAAGAGTACAACATACTCATTTTTCATGAAAAAGTTGCTTTTGACAACTAATCTGTAAAATATATCAAATGGTTTTACAGCTCACTACCCTCCTGTGCCTTCAGGAAGATCTTGCCAACTCAACATTAAAAAAATGGGACAAGAGTTAAAATTGTTTTATTCAACGTTTTGTTGTTTCTTGTCTTGATGGATGTTCTCAATTTTTTGGCATCTTTTAAGAGTGGGTGATCAGATACTTGAGTATTGTAACAGTGCCTTGATGGAGTTCGCACAGCAATGAGGTATGTATATATAAGTATATTTTCAAGGTTGTACCATATCTATTAAAAATGTTGTAGTATCTGTTACTTTCAATATTAATTTGGGTAAAGTATAAAAAGATGTATAATTACAGAAAAATACATCAGTTTTTTTCTTTTGATAACTATGAAGGACCCAGTACTGGAGTACATATTCTTGTACAATGAAACTGCAATGTTGTTGTTACTAAAAAATAGCCATAATAAAATTCGAACCACTAACAAACAGCTTCATTTTATTGTTTTAATGTGTGAATTTCTGAGCAAAGTGACTGAGAATGAAAATAAAAATATGTACAACATTTCAATGGAAAAGACCTGTTCTAGTATTTCCTTGTTTAGATTAAATATCCACTTGTGTAATGGATGTAAACCTTGGCTATTTAAATGGGTAGCCTTCCACTCTTCTTGAAATCTTCATTTTTTTCTTTGTGTTTCTGGAATAAACTTGTTCTCATTTTTAATTCTCTTCTTTTTATTTTAACACTGTTTCGATTTTTATACTGCCACACATTTTTAAACTGAAAATAGGCTGTTGTATGTTAAGGACCAGTGCTTAGTCCAATGCATATAATACATGTAATGATAAAATGTGAAAACATTTACTCATATATATATGTGTGTGTGTGTGTGTAGGAAACTCCTATTTCTGTCAGTTTCCTATTTTTGCCCATCATGTAGAATACCATTATTATTATCGTTGTTATTATTATTATTGCACTGTTCTATTTGCAAATCATGCTGCATGCAGTGTGATGAAGGAAATTAATTCCTTTGAACAGACTGGATTTGTGTGTTTCATGTGTAATTATATAGCTGAGTTTTAAAATTTGTTTAGAAGTAGATTTGTAAATTTAAAGTTCTACCACTGGTCAATAGTTTTGTACAATTATAGAATAAAAGCTGTAATCAATAATAGTACATTGTGTTTGAATTTTACTTCTAAAACTTTAAGTACAATTTCTTGATAATGCAGTACTGCTGGAGGGAATGTAATGAAGATATTTAAAAAAAACCCAGTCTGCTTCTGTTTAGCATAATCACTGAATTTGATAAAAGAAGGGCATTTTGGAAAGACTGAAACAGACTTATTTAAGAAACACAACACCATGTTATTCTGATCTGTTTGGATACTCTTGGTAGATGAATAGATTGAGCACTATCTGAATATGCACAGCCCTTCCAGACATTAATTCCTATCTTCTATCACCTAGTCAGATTGTTTTGATTTTTGAAAAAGCTAAAGAAGTCAGATTCAATTGATATTGGAGAGAACAACACCAGAAAACTCCAGGGTTATATAAGATAGATTTTGAAATAAAAAAACCAACAACACCCAGAAAGAAAGCATCAAAAAACTAATTCCATCATATTGCCAAGAATCAATTCAAGAGAATGTTCACATTAAAAAAAGAGTTTAAATATATATTATGTATATGGTTGTATTAATGTTTATATTCTCTCTTGCAATAATTCTCATCTACAAGCAAAATATCCTTTTATATAGTGGACAATGTTTCTATTCCAGAATAATATAGTTTCTTAGGCAAAATTGGCAGTTCTGTTTTGACACTTACATACACACATGCATGTGTGCACATATAATCTTATGATAATAGAATAGAATTCTTTATTGGCCAAGTGTGATTGGTGCATATTATTTCAGTGTACATAAAAAGAAAAGATACATTCATCAAGAATCATAAGGTACAACACTTAATAGTCATAAGCAATCAAATCATAATAGGAAACAGTCAATATCATAAGGATACAAGCGACAAAGTTAGTCATACAGTCACAAGTGGGAGGGGATGGGTGATGAGTGATGAGAAGATTAACAGTAATAGTGCAGACTTTGTAATAGTTGAACAGTGTTGAGGAAATTACTTGTTTAGCAGAGTGATGGCTTTTGGGAAAAACCTGCTCTTGCGTCTAGTTGTTCTGGTGTGCAGTGCTCTATAGCATTGGTTTGAGGGTAGGAGTTGAAATAATTTATGTCCAGGATGTGAGGGGTCTGTAAATATTTTCACAGCCCTCTTTTTGACTCGTGCAGTACACAGGTCCTCAATGAAAGGCAGGTTGGTAGTAATTGTTTTTTCTGCAGTTCTAATTATCCTCTGAAGTCTGCGCCTGTCTTGTTGGGTTGCAGAACCAAACCAGACAGTTATAAAGGTGCAGATGACAGACTCAATAATTCCTCTGTAGAACTGGATCAGCAGCTCTTGGGCAGTTTGAGCTTTCTGAGTTGGCACAGAGAGAACATTCTTTGTTGTGCTTTTTTGATGACTTTTTTGATGTTAGGTGTCCATTTTATGTCGTGAGATATGATAGAACCTAGAAATTTGAAGGTCTCTACTGTTGATACTGTATTGTCTAGTATTGTAAGAGGTGGTAGTATGGAAGGGTTTCACCTAAAGTCTACCACCATTTCTATGGTTTTGAGTGTTCAGTTCCAGATTGTTCCAGTCACACCACGAGGCAGATGATTCAACCTCCCATTTGTATGTGGATTCATCATTGTCTCAAATGAGACCAATCACTGTTGTATCATCTGCAAACTTCAATAGTTTAACAGATGGATCGTTTGTGATGCAGTCATTGGTATATAGGAAGAAGAGAAGTGGAGAAAGCACACAGCCTTGGGGGGGGCTGTGCTAATTATACAGGTATCAGATGTGATCCTGCATAGCTTCACCTGCTGCTTCCTGTCTATTAGGAAGCTTATGATCCACTTACAAGTGTGTTCAGGTACTGCTAGCTGGTTTAGTTTTGTTAGAAGAATGTCTGGAATAATGGCATTGAATGCTGAACTAAAGTCTACGAAGAGGACGCTTGCATAGGTATTTGGAGATCAAGATATTGTAGGATGTAGTGCAGAGCCATATTAACATCATCATCTGTTGATCTATTTGCTCAGTATGCAAATTGCAGCGGGTCTAGCAGTAGATCCATGATGGTTTTCAGGTGAGACAGCATTAGCCTTTCAAAGGTTTTCATAACTACAGATGTTAGAGCAACTGGTCTGTAGTCATTCAGTTCCTTGATGGAAGGCTTCTTTGGCACTGGGATGATAATAGAGCGTTTGAAGCAAGAAGGAACATAGCACATCTCTAGTGATTTATTGAAGATTTGGGTGAAGATGGGGGCCAATTGGTCAGCACAGACTTTTAAGGAAGAAGGAGTTATCTTGTCTGGGCCTGGTGCTTTTCCTGGCTTTTGTCTGTGAAATCTTGCACTTCCTTTTCTGTGACCACCAGGTGTTGTGAACCCAATGGGATGGAGTCAGTTGTAGGGGATTTGGCTGTTATTGGTGTGTTTGAGATGGGGGTTGTGGAGATAGGTGGCTGTAGTTTCCTTTCAAACCTGCAGTAAAACATTCAAGTCATCTGCCAGTTGTTGATTTCCTTCAGCCTGGGAAGGAGGTTTGCAGTAACCAGTGATGTTATTTAAGAGCTTTCCACATGGGTGCTGGCTGGTTCATTTGTTGCGAACTGATTCCTTAACTTTTCAGAATAGCTTCGTTTTGCTGCTCTGATCTCCCTTGTTAGTACGTTTCTGGCCTGATTGTACAGCATTCTATCACCTTTTCTGTAGGCTTCCTCTTTGGAACAATGTAGCTGCTTAAGTTTAGCTGTGAACCAAGGTTTATTGTTACTATATATTCACAGATTCCTTGTCGGTACACATAGGTCTTCACAGAAGCTGACATGATATTGCAGTATTTGTGAGTTCATCTAAGTCTGCAGAGGTATCTTTGAAAACATTCCAATCAAGGCAAGCCTGTAGCTTTAGCTTTGCCTCCTCAGTCCAAGTCCTCACTGATTTAATTGTTGGTTTCGTTGTTTTAAGTGACTGTAAGCAGGCACAAGGTGAATCATGCAATGATCAGAGTATCCCACAGCTGCTTGTGGTAAAGACCGATAAGCATTTTTTAGTATTGTGTAGCAATGGTCTAAAATATTCTTGCCTGAGTGGGACAGTTGACATGCTGAAAATATTTTGGAAGCTCTTTCCTTAAGTTTGCTTTATTAAAATATCCTAAAATAATTTGAAATGGGTATCTGGTCAGCTAGAGTTCATAATATGTTGTTTACACAAGCTTGTGGAGGAACATACACAGCACTTAGGAGAAATGAGGAGAACTCTTGTGGAGAATAAAATGGTTTGCAGTTGATAAGGAAAGACTCTTTAAGTTTTCATCACAGAATTTATATATTATAGTTATATCCTGAGACCAGCTTTTGTTGCTATATAAACATAAGCCTCCTCCCTTCTTTTTACCAGATGATTCTGCAATTCTGTCTGCTCTTTGTATCTGAAACACTGGGGTATGCATGCTGTTGTCATCAATTTTTTCACGGACTCAAAGTATGTATTGGAGCCATCATTCTGTCAAAAAGTAGCACAAAACATGCAGCAAACTCAGAAATTCAGTTCTCAGAAATCAACAACAGAGAAATGGTGAAGAAGCAGTTTCTAAATGCCATTACACGGCCTCATAGTCTTAAAATTATTTCAGAAGGGTTATAATCTAAAGATCAGGACAAGAACAGACCTTAACCTTGTAGTTCCCATTTTATAATTAATTGCCCCTTTCCATGTGATTCAAAAGTGGCTGTTTATAAAGTTTCTTAATATTCACCTTCATCTGGGGTGCTCCAAATTTGATGGGGCTAAAACTTCCAGAATTCCCAGCCACTTTATTCATACACCTGAAGAAAGGCTGCAAAATCATCCTCTATTTAAAATGAAAGGTGATCAAGGAAGTGTCTTTGAAAGACTTATTGTACACTACCATTTCTTCAATTAAAAATATCCAAAGGTAGTGAGATAGCATTGATAGTATATTGCATTTGTAATCTCATGTTTTCCCACCCTTCCACCTTTTTTCCTTTACCAGATTGACTTATTAGAAGGGAATATAAATAACCTGCCTTTTGAATGGAAGGGCCATTCCAAAAAATACAGAACAATACAATCTTGCTAGTACCTTTTATTCACACTTTGTTCAGTTGCTTAAAACAGAAAAAAACAATATTATATTAACCACAAAGCTAAGATCAAGACACTGAATGCTTCTGGTGAACAAGATGAGAGAGTCTAGACTTCAAAAATAAAATGCGTCAGAAGCAAACTGAAAAGAAGTTTTGAAATATTCTGGTACAGCATTTGGCATTTTCACATGCCATATATTCCCTCCTTTAGAAAGTGGAGACATTCTGTTTTAATTATTCAAAAAGGCAATTTCTTTCCATTAACTATCTTTCCATTGATCTTCAAATATTCTTAGCAAGTAACCTTTTTTCTGGTATCAACTATCATTTATCATGTCTTTCTTCCCCTGCCTGAGCATATTAATATGCACAGCTCTCTTTCATGCAGCTTCTTACTTGTGTCTTTACCTTTGTTAGAATAGTTAACCTGGCTCTTCAAATCTAGGCAGTTCAGAACAAGCGGCGATGACAATATTTGGCATGAACAGGCACTTAGAAGGAACACTCCCATCAGTTTTTATTTGCATTCAGATTCCTTTTGAAATACAAACAATTGCCCTTGAACCTACTGTCACTGGCATAAAATGAGGAATGAAAACAAAGCCCCACACTCCTTGTTTACAACACAAAAACACTAAACAATACAGTTTTATGAACTGAATGCATGCAGCACAATAATGTGGAAATAAAGCAAGATCAAAAGGATAACATCCCTTTGTATTGAAGTATTACAATCCCTAGATCAATACAGTTGGACTAGCTAGATTCATGGTTTCATCATTTTAGGAAGATCAAGATAACACCGTCAGTATAAAACAGACTAAGGGGTGAAAAAAGTGGGCTTGGAGATAACTGCAGCTGGGGACCCTGGTTGCCCATTGCTGATGTGTAGGTCACTCCAGCTTCTTAACATATTACCATATAATATAAATCATTATTTATGGACAATTGGGAAAATAAAAATCAGTAAAGCAACAAAGGGCTTAGATAATTATCAGCAAAGATAATAGAAGCCACCATTAAGGTATTATAGAGTTGGCATTTTATGTCTTTTAATATTATAAAGTCATCTGTAAAACAGTAGTGGCAGACAGTGGCAACCCCCAGTTTCTCCTGCAGCCCTTGGGAAAATTAATTGCCCACCCCAGCATTAGAGGGATTGTTAAATTCACATTATGGTTTAGTGTTTGTATGAACCAGGCAAACTTTTTTCTGCACTTTGAGATCCTTCCTTCCTTCCTTCCTTCCTTCCTTCCTTCCTTCCTTCCTTCCTTCCTTCCCTCCCTCCCTCCCTCCCCTCTAAAAACAGTGCCCCAAGTTTGAGGCTACATTGAATTTTACCTTTCTCCAACCAGATGTTTATGATCAGACACAATTCCTATGCCACATTTTGAGTAACAATCTGGGAGCTTCAGTACAAATAAATATAAGGGCACCGGATTGGGGTAATCTGTCATTTGCAGCTATATGTTAAAATAGAAAAATGGTTCCCATCAGCAATAAAATAGAAAAAAGTTCCCATCAGCAATACAATATATTTCTATTGAATTATTTAGGATTATATGAGTAAAAATCATCAGCCCCTCCCCACAAAATGTGTAACGCTAAATTAGTAGTGCCTTTTCCTTACATCTTACTGTAAAAACTTGAAGCTAAATGGCTGGGATGAATGCAGTCATTTGCACTTCAGTTATAAGATGAAAAAACACAGGGGCCATTGTGAACTTCACTGAATCTGAGATTAGTATGAATATCATTTCCCAATGCATTCTGCATTCTAATCTCAGATTCAGTGAGCCATCACAAATACACATGCTGCAGGCCAGATCCACAAGCCCTTTTGAAGCAGCAAACATGTTTTCCATTCCTAGTTTAAGGAAGCATCACCACTGTTGCCAGCTGAGGAACAGGCAGGTGCACAGTGACCAAGAGAATTAATATACAGAGAAAACTCCTATGGAGCGAAAATCAGGAGCTTTGAAATGCTAATAATTGGATCAGTAAAACAAATTCCAGGGGAATGCTTCTGTAAAATCATCCAGCCTCAACTGATTTTATATTGCTCAATTAATGTATGAGGCAGCATTTAGCTAAACATTATTGCATTAAATCACAGAAAGAAAGAAAATGTTGCCTGGTAGAGGCAATACAATACAATAGAGTGAACTGAAATACTGAATTCTGTGTTTTCTTTGTCCATTATTATAATCTCAATATTTTAACAATAAACCTAAATAATATATTTAGAAAAATAAACATTAATTTTGCACAAAATATATTTCTAAAAACTCCCCAAGTTGAGCTTTCGATTGGGAATTCTAGCAGGGTGTTGTTTCCAAAGGAGAAGACCGGCTGAAAGGCAGATTCAGGCAGATATAACCTTCCTGGATCAAAGGGAAATAATGAGATAAACTACTTGCACTCCAGAAAGTGGTGCCTTGTGATAAACTGCAAAAACAGGAGTTTTGCAGTTATTTCAGGAGTTGAGCTGCCAGTGGTCCTATATATAGACATTAAGCCTACCATTTTCCTATTTTAATCACTTTGGAAAGTAATTAATTTACATCTAGAGGTTTCCTTTGCAGCAAACATAGCATTCCTTGCAGAGAATTAAAAAATAAACAAAAAAGACAAACTCTGATTTAAAGATTCAAGAAACTTTTTAAGAAAGAGAAGATTTAAGAAAGTTTTAAAATAGATAAAGCAAGAGTCTTATTTTTTTATTTATCAGTTTTCTTTTAACAAAAATGCTTTGGTTTAAATTTCCTTCATGGGAATGCTTGCTGTTTACTGTTACAGATGCACCTCATTGATGGACTTTACATAATGAACTAGACCAGGTATCGGCAACCCGCGGCTCCAGAGCTGCATGGAGCACTTTGGGCCCTCTGCTGTGGCTCCCTGTTGGATGACTGCATCACTGGCTGGCCCCTCCCCTCCCAGTCACTCCTCACCTAAGAAGGTAAGGGTGACGGTGGTGGATGGAGACTCTCTCCATATTCCAGACTGGGAGTGAAGCCCCCTCTACTTGCCTCTTCTCTGGCCCTTGCTGGTGCTGCACGCACCTTGGCGGCTCAGGGAGACATGCGACTTTCTCTCCACCCCAAGACACTGGCCCACCTGGCTTCAGCCAATGCTCCATGTCGTAATGGGCTCCAGGAGGAGGAGTGGATGCCGTGTCCCCATTGTGAAGCGCGTTAAATATAAGTGTACTGCGCAAGGCACTGTAAGAGCAGCGAGCAGGCCATGGAGGTGGTGAGAGCAGCAGGCCAGCCACAGCCAGGCCAGGCCAATGTCTTGGGGCGGAGAGAAAGTCTCATGTCTTCCTGAGCAACCAAGGTGTGAGCAGCACCAACAAGGACCAGAAGAAGAGACATGTTGAGGGGCGCTTTGCTCCCATTCTGGAATATGGAGCGAGTCTCCATCAGCCGCTGTTGTCCTTATCTTTTCAGGCCAGGTGAGGAGTGACTGGGAGGGGAGGGTGAGGGGCAGGGCCACCAGTGGTGGATTCAGCCAACAGGAAGCCAGAGCAGGGGGCCCAAAGAGCTGCATGTGGCTCTG
>CM019154.1:8009498-8154751 GCA_009733165.1 Naja naja | reverse complement strand
TGAGGTTTCTGGTACTGTCCTTTCAAGTTCCCACAGGACAGTGCTGCCTGGCTGGAATGCTGAAAAAGCTTCAGTACATTTTTAAGATGAAAATCTAAAAGCTTTCACGGATTAAACATGGCTTCCCCTCAATCCTTGGCCGCCTGCTATAGCTCTCATTCCATTAGGGACTGTTGGTCTAGGTAAACCTTGAGCTAATGTAAGGTAGTGTTAGCTTGGAAAGATTTTTGTGGCAATACTGGCACAAAGTAACAAACTCCCTTGGTTTGGTAATTATAGTTCCATTTTAAGTGTTTATTTTCCAATTAATTAATTGTAATTATGAAAATATCAGCCATTCTATTATATACACAGTGTAACATCTTTTTTATAAACTGTCATTTTCAAATCCACTTTCAGCTTGTTTCCATCTTGTGTACCTTTTTATTATTTAAGCATTAAAGGTATGAAATAATAAACTACCTTTTGTTTTGGTATATCTTTTTTTATACTTAAAACAGTCATTATGGCAAAGAAGTGATGTTGAGTTGGCCGTGCCCCCGAACACGACCACCAAGCCACACCCAGCCAGTCACATGACCACCAAGCCACACCCACAAATTAAGCCATGCCCACAGAACCGGTTGTTAAGAAATTTGAATCCCACCCCAGTGCAGCTGCCCTATGCACCCTGCACAGGCTTACCTCAGCGCCCCCGCAGCCAGGCCATCCACACCCCAACACCCACTTTGAATTGTGGCTGTGGCACCAGCACACTGCTCTACCTCCTGCTCTATTGAGGCCATGGGCAAGCAGAAGTGAGCCAGTGGCCATGTGGGCTGCTACACATGACTGTTGGTGCTTCCACCGCAAGGTAGTTTTTGGGGTGTGGATGGCCTGGTTGCGTGGGCTCTGAGGTAAGCCAGTGTAGGTGCATGGGGCACCACCATCCTTGCCTCGTGGCCTTGGCACCACAAGCAACCAGATGGAATGAGCGGATGGTCAGCTATGCAGTCTCTTAAGTAGGGCTTATTTTTTTGTGTGGGGAGGGCTTATATTAAGTACATGCTAGGTCTTATTTTTGGGATAGGTCTTATTTTCAGGGAAACAGAGTACTTATTATTTACCTCACTTGAAGCTTCCAAAAATAATTCAAAAGTGGTCTCATATAAAGTGATGGCAGTAGACTTTTTGTGGACAATGTAGTTCCCAGGCTATTTGAACTGTTCTTATAGGTCCATATTTCCTCCAGCTGTAAAAAGCTAAGCTCAGTGGTAAGGTTTCCTTCCATTTTGCATTATTCTTGTGTGTTAATATGCAATATCCCAAGGCAATCTGTATTTCACTAGATTTTAGTTAGAGCAAGGCTTGGGAATATAGCTGAACCCCCTCCTAGGACCTCCAAAGTCCACATGAGTCTCTATTGTAGACAATCAGAGTTATGTATGTATGTTGTGTGTGTGTGTTTATTTATTTATTTATTACTTATTTACTCTTCACATTTCCTAACTTCCCAGAGGTATACTTCCTTCCGTTTTCAAACAGGAGCTGTATGTTCTAACCCAGAAAATATACTTATTAAAAAAATATATTTTAACTTCTCCTTCAACAGGAGAAAATAATAGGTAATTTTGACCTAGCTAAGCATGAAACATTTGGGTCTTGCCCAGTTTGCAATCTAACTCCACATGCTGTGACTGTTAATTTCCTCTCTCTGTATTAAGTGTGATCTGTAGCCATCAGCAGGGTACTTCCTGCAATGAGTTCTTGAAACTACTACCTCCTACTATGCACACACTGCACACCCAACTGCACACTCAAATCTTATGAATAACTTCCATTCAGGTTTGCAGATCAATTCTATAGTTATTTGTCTCAACTATTATTTTTAGCCTGGTCCCTTTCATCCATACCCAAACTGCTTTGTAACATCTATTTAAGTCTTCCATAGCCTCTCCATTACTTGTAATTGACTGATTACATTACTTGTAATAGGACTGCTAGAACTGTATACTTTCTGTTTGTCACTGATGTATCACCTCATCTCCATGCATTGCATATAAATATTAAAAATCATGAGGAGAACCATGGAATTCTGAGTTACTCCAGTGGCCACCTAGTGTTACTTTGTTAGTGTAAACTTTCAGAAAAGAATGAAACCAGTGTAACATTATGCTTCTCTAAATAGTTAATTATGGCTTCATTATAGGAGCACAGTGGCTCGAGTGGCTGGAACACTGGGCAGGAGCAAGCCTGCATTTGAGACTCAAGAGCTGCCATGGGGCAGGGTTCAGCTCTCCTCCTTCATGCCAGCTCCTATGAAGGAGCTCCAATCATGATTAGACCCCAATCATGTCACCAGATAATCCTTTCAACCTTAAAGTGCCTCAGTGCTTCTGACACAAGTGTAAACTCTTCATTATAAAATATTGCTTTTAATATATTAAAGAAAGAGCATAATTGTTTGTTTTGCTCTTTTGTGAAGATTTCTGAATGCTCAGTGAACAGATGCAGCTAACAGATTTGCTGACAAAGATATTTTTCATCATCTCGCCAGAATTAATTTATTTGAATGTTTGCATTGATTGTGCATTATTCTGACAGCAATTTTGAATGTACTGCATTTCTTCAACTATCAAGCAGTGTAAATTAATGTGTCATAGCTATGATTTCGTGTCAAGGTATACTATCTTGTCACCTTGTTGATCCTGAGGATGAAGACAAAATTTCAGCAAGATAAATGAAATTGGATTAGCCTCACTTGTCTGACCTAGCAGAAAAATGATTCCTGTGTAGAGTCTGCAGCGAAGAGCCAATTTAGCAATGTGACACGCCCTGAATCTGACATAATCTAAACTTAGGTAGTCTAATTTCCTGCAAGGAAGCAAGGGTCAATATCCAAAGATACTAAAGCATCAGAATTCGGGTATTCCAGTGGTATGCCCATTGCCAGTGCAACCAATTTCATCCACCTTGCTGCTGGCCATCCTCTTCTCTTTCCTTCCACCCTTCCCAGCATTAGAGCCTTCTCCAGAGGATTGGGTCTTTGCATAATATGTCCGAAGTCAGATAATTTGAGCCTAGTTATTTGCACCTCAAGTGAGATCTCTGAGTTGATTCATTCAATGATCCAGTTTTCTTGGCTGTCCACAGTATCCTCAGGAAGCTTCTCCATTACAAAACCAAACAAAATGCTCTGGAAAAGAGTAAGCAATACTTTGGGAAAAGAAAAATAATAATTGAAAAAGATATCCTGCTGCATTTTGTGTCAGGGACATTCTGCATTTGTGGCAAGGGTTGTAACCATTGTGCTAATAAGGAAGCTCTGTTGTCCTATAGCAAAGTTTAAAGCAGATATTATTCAGAAAAAGCAGAGAACGTACAGTGGAGAGCCATTCTTATCTCTGCAAAATAGCCAGATTACAGGGATTGGCTTAGACAAAAATAAGATAATATATGAATAAGTGCAAAATTACTACTTTGAAGATAGAACTAAGTCTGGTGGTTTGCATTTGGGTAACTGCAGGGAGAGTACTGTACAGGGAAAGCTGTTTCTTCTTGCTCTCCAAAAATGGTTGAGGCCCATCTTTTAAGAGACAATCACCCTTTTGATGGTCTTTATACTTTTTAAAACAATTAATAGGAACATTGCACTGCTGAAATTGCTGACACTCAAAATAAATAAATACATGGAAAAAGTAGCATTCTGCAATATTAAGAATTCCTTTGACAAAACAAAAGTAGAAAAGAACAGCTTGAGGAAATTCTCACCATAGCTTTACTTTAGTGAATGTCTAGGGCAGGGGTGGGCAAACTTTTTGACTCGAGGGCCACAATGGGTTCTTAAACTGGACCGGAGGGCCGGAACAAAAGCATGGATGGAGTGTTTGTGTGAACTAATATAAATTCAAAGTTAGATTACTTCACGTAGCCTTCTGGGAGAGCAAGAGAACCCTCCGCTCTTTCAGGTCCGCGGGCTGGATAGAACAGCCGAACCGGCCGGATCCGGCCCCCGGGCCGTAGTTTGCCCATGGCTGGTCTAGAGTAAACTATTGATTCACTGCAGAAAAGCACATAAACAAAAACAGATTGAAACTTACTCACACATGGACGGGCACACAACTTCAGCATAGAATGTGCTTGTACAGATGGATTATGAATTTACATTTGAGCAAAAAATAAGGAAGGAATAAGATCTGCTTTCTTAAATGCAGAGAACCACCAGTCCACCTTATTGCTTGCCATCAAATGTAAAAATAGTACCAGTATTTGTACAGCAACACTGGTTTTTCTCTACCATAAAAGCTTTCCCAAATTTAGAACAAAAGTCCCACAGAGGATGTGGCTGCTGAAAAATGCTGCAGGCAGAATTACATCCATAACAATCGTCTATCAAGATCTTTCAGCCTCAACATTTAGAAATGGAATTGTCAGCTGTACTGACTTCCATAGTAAATGTGTTTTCAAAGAGATAAAAGATTAATGTCTAATAATTTTGCATAATTTTGACAATGGAAAATAACTTCCATCTTGCAATTTCCTATGCCTAAGGATTGTTTGGAAATTTAGCAGAATAATTTTAGGAGTAAATGTGAATTTGGTTTCCCCATAAAATTTATTATAAATACCATGTATGCTAATTTCTCAAGTGTTTAGCTGAATCATTCATAACAAAAATCTGGTAGTTTCTATTACATCATCTATGTATTTACTTCTTTTTGGGTAGACTAAGTATCATATTGCTGCTTCAGCTCTGCTGAACCAATTTTTAGGAAGTTCTTTGAAGAACTTCCCTACATGCCGAATTATACAGAACTTTCAATCACTGCCTAAGCTATCAACCCTGAAGCAGACAGACCTGGCTGGGGCAATAGTTAACTGGGGTTTTGCAGTCAAAACAAAGTTTGTCCTATAGGAACCAAGAACCAAGGTCATTGCAACAGGTGGGTGGGAGAGGAGTGAAATAACCAAGCAACTGGCCAGCATCTCTATTGGACAACATGGCTGATGACTTGGGGGAAGGGGAAAACTTTCATTTTTTAATCAGGTGAAAACTGCAGGAACTTTCAGAGTCGGTTTTCACCAGTTGTGCCAATATGATGTGTCCAATAAATTGTTCTTTGAGGAATCGACCTGCCTCAGAGTCCTGCTTTCAATTACTTGGAGCACTGACATAAGGATTGCATCAGATGGCAATAACAGAATTTCAATATCAATTCACAGTGGGACTAGCATACTATTCTTGCCTTTTAAAAAAATATGCCCTACGTGTGTGCCAGCATCACATTCCGATCGCCCCGTGCGCTCCCATAGGAGGGGCCTCCTGGGAATACTGTCGGTCAGGCATTGTCAGCTGGCGGTCCCCAGGGCTAGGGCCTTTTCTGTGGGAGCCCGCCCTATGGAATCAGCTCCCGGATCTTCGTTTGGCCCCTGATCTCTGCTCCTTTCGTTGAGACCTGAAGACTTGGCTGTTTCAGCAGGCCAGCCTGGATTGACCCGGGTGGGTCATTTTAATTGCATTGTTTTATTGTTGTAATTTTAAATTGTTTTAATTTAATTTTTAGTTATTTATAGACAGGTTGTAAAGTAATAGGGAAGAGCCAGTTGGATGTAGTGGTTAAAGCAGGTTGTAAAGTTAGAAACCAGGAGACTATGAATTTTAGTCCCACATTAAGCACGAAGCTAACTGGGTACCACTTCCAAAATTTTGCCAAAAAGCCTGCAGGTTGTCCAGGCAGCCACCAGTTATCACAAAGCTGAATCCAAGGCATAGACAGACAGACAGACAGATATACACACACAAACACAAAAACTATTGGGAGTAAAGAAAATAGTTATTGAAATCTATCTTAATTTCAAGTGGACTAATTTTGTACATGGATCTATAAATTCTTCAGCATATTTTATATGATTTCAAAAGGCAGAATATTATTGATTTAAATCTATTATTTAAAAATACCTGCTAATAATGATAAATCATAATTCTGTGATGTTTACCAACTTGGCTGTTCGCTTCCAGCTTATTTTGATTCTTCCTGTTGCTATATAAATACAATTCTGCAGGTTATTTTCTATTAACAGAGACATCTGATAGTTACTGCAATCCAAAAGAAATTATTTATTTGACATTTGTGGCACAGTGGATAGGGTTACTGTGAGATGTCTAGTGGCTTTATTATTATCTCTTATTATTATTATAAATCCTAACAAAATAAGCAAGTAGGGTACTTCGATGTAACATCAATGCAATTCAAAGATAATAATCATTAAAAAATGTCACTGTGAGGGAGAATTTGTAGGATATAGGAAAGAAAGAGAGAGAGACAGAGAAAGAAAAGGAAGGGCCTTGGTGGCTCAGGCTGTTAAATGCCTGCTCTTAAGATCCAGCTGTCTACAATTACTGTAGGCTCGAATCCCACCAGGCTCAAGGTTGACTCAGCCTTCCATCCTCTCGGGGTAGGTAAATTGAGGACCCAAGATTGTTGGGGGCAATTAGCTGACCTTGTAAAAATGCCGCTTAGTAATAAGCAGGCATATACAATGGAATGAAGGCTATTGCTGAGCACACAGGGTTGCATCCCAAAAAATTGTGAGCCGCCCTGAGTCTTCGGAGAAGGGCAGCATATAAATGTAATTAAAATAAATAAATAAATAAATAAATAAGAAAGAAAAGAGTTCCTGCTCAGCCTCACAAACGTGGGTGTCACTGCATTGTTGCTAAAAAAATTTCTAGCTAAATTTGCTGCTTGGCTTAGCATATTTGAATCTAATCAAGTGTTGAACAAAACACAAATGCTGAAACAAAAACCATGTTCAGGAAAATATATGAGCCTAATTTATTGTTATTTTTTGTTTTGGATCTGTTCATTCTGTAAATCTAGCTCCTAGAGTTTGTAAATCGTGTTTTGTAGGATATATAAATTTAGCTAATTATGAGATTTGAGCGCTGTGCGCAAGGGATGGGAGTGAGCTCCCATTCCTTGCCTTCTTCCTGCAGTTTAAAAGCATGCAAATGTGAGTTGATTAATAGGTACCACTTTGGTGGGAAGGTAACGGTGTTCTGTGCGCCTTTGGCTTATAGCTATGCTGGTCACGTGAACATGGAAAATGTCTTTGACAATGCTGGCTTCCTCAGCCAAGAAACACAGAATCAGACACAGCTGGACAGGGGAAATCTTTACCTTTACTTGTTAACTATAGTTACATAGCTTACTTGTTTACTTGTTAACTATGGTTAACAGCATTGCATGATATTGCATAACAGTGAACACATCCAAGGGTGTTTCTGAGTGTTTCCTCCCCGAAAAGAGCTGTTGCCATTAATCTGATTGTGATCTGCATCCTGTGTTCATAGCACGTTTAGGCCTGTGATTTATCAATGGCTGGTCAGTGACACAGCTAGAATATCCACTTGACCATATCTTCCCACATATTTCCAATATTTTTTGGTCACATTTTGCAACAAATCAAAGACCACCTGAGAACAGAATTACACACCCTCACTAACGTATTAATTTCCAACGGATTCCAAAGAAACACAATTACCAACCCAATCCTAAGGGAGACACCCCCCCCCAAAATTGAGACACAGAACAGGATAATGGTATCGCCCTCCTCCCCTACATCAAAAGCACCACAGATAAAATCAGCAAAATTCTCCACAAACACAATATCAGGACAGCCTTCAGCACTGACCAAAAAACAGCCAACATCTTAAGAAACCCCAAGGACAAGATCCAGCTAGAAAACCAAGGAGTTTATGAAATACCATGCAAAAATTGCCCAGCCACATACACTGGACAAACCAACAGGAGAATAAATGTACGCATCGCAGAACACAAGAACGCAGTCAGAAAAGAAGAAAAAACTTCCTCCCTCTTCCAGCACCTTAAAGCCATAGGACATGAAATTGATTTTGAGGGAACCAAATTAATCTCCAATACTGAACACTTCAACAAGAGAATAATTAAGGAAGCCATCGAAATAGAGAAACACCCCCATAACATGAATAAACAGGATGATACCTCCCGCCTACCAGATATCTGGAAACTAGCCCTAATCAACAAACGAGTCCCAGCCACGAAAACCAACACCAGGCCCAAAACAACACATGACACCACCACCAATCTCCCTCACCAGATTCAAACCCAAACCTATCCCATAGACAAAAGACAACCACCATTCAGAAACCAGACCACGGCTGCATCACCAGCTGCTACATCCTTCGACCCCCAAACTACTGACACATGCCATGAACACATAGCCAGACCTCAAACTCGAGCCAAACCAAAGCCTGGAACATTACATCACAGCCATCCGCTCAGGATATCACATCATGGAACTCAGGAGGTTACACCACAAAACCTCAGGATGTTACAACACAGGCAACGACCCATGAGATTACATCACAAGACCCAGGATGTCACAACAATAGAACTCAGAAGGTCATCATACAGCCCATTACCCAGGTCGTTACAACACAAAAGGCTGAGAGACACACAGCCAGTACCGCAGCCACACAGGGTCTTACGAAAAAGCCAACCAATCTGCAAACATCAACTCCATCAACCAATCAAGAAGTAACAACACAGCCAACCAACCTGCTTACAACAGAGCCAGCACACCACACCTCTCCACCAGTATTTATAGAGAGACAGCAGCTCCAATCACACTTTGCTCACACAAGCATGAAGCCGAAAGCACCAGCCTGAAGATGGTGAGTTGGACCTCATCGAAACATCGCCAAGATACTCTCAATCTTACACGGGAAAAGACGCAAACATGTCAAGACCTGCATACCTGTACCCATGAAAATCTACGAAAACACACACACACACACACATACTATACACATATATACATATACATATACTATACTATGTACATATGTATGTATGTATGTATGTATGTATGTATGTATATATGTATATGTATATATATATGGTATTCAGCTTTGTTCGGGTATTTTCCCACATCATTATAGTTGTGCTTTTAAAGTTGTAGCGACATTTTGGCAGAACCTCATCTGCCATCATCAGGCTTGTGTATTGGGTTCGTCTGTATGTCAGGCTTTTCCAGCCATTTCTGTTTTAAATTTGGTGCTAGCCTCGTGCTTTGTTAGAATGTTTTTTTCTTCATCCTGATTGGTTGGGAGTCTTGGTCTGTGTTTATTGGTCTTGGAGTTTGCTGTGTTCTATTTGATTGGTGTTTCTAATATCTTCTGTCTGTTTTGTGGTGGTTTTTTTGTCTTTATTAGCTGGCAACATTGTGTTTCGTGTATTGGGGGCTTTTAGCTGGGCTTGGCTAATGCCACGCACAAACCCAAACTATGGTTAAGATACATCGATGACACATTTGTTATTTGGCCCCATGGAAAAGAAAACCTAAACAATTTCGTAACACACCTAAACAGCACACACCCCAAAATCAAATTCACCATGGAAACAGAAACAAACAAACAACTACCATTCCTAGATGTACTAATCTACAAAAAACAGATAGCACACTGGGACACACCACATACCAGAAGAAAACACAACCAACTGCTACCTCAATGCCCAATCCCACCACCACCCAGCACAGATAAACTCCATGGCCACAACACTAATTGCCAGAACCAAACGCCTGGCAGACAAGACCCACATAAAGACTGAACTATGCACCCTGACCAAAGTACTGACAGCCAATGGCTTCCACAAAAGCAAAATCACAGGCCTGATCCACAAAAACACACTGAGACATAATAGAGACCTAGAAGATGAACAGACCTATGGAACAGCTGTCCTGCCCTACGTAAGAGGTACAACAGACAAAATCAGTAAGATACTACACAGGCATCACATCAAGACTGCCTTCAAAACAGACAGAAAAATAGCAGCCATCCTAAGAAACCCCAAAGATAAAATTGACCTGGAAAACCAAGGCATATATGAAGTCCCCTGCACATCATGCCCTGCCACATACATTGGACAGACCAATAGCAGAATAAGTACCTGCCTTGATGAACACAAAATGCAGTAAAAAGCTGGAACACACTTCCTCACTAGTCCAACACATGAAAGCCACAGGTCATAGCATCAACTTCAATGGCACCAAAACCCCAGCTGCAGAATCATAGAGATTGAAAAATGACCTGAAAGCATGAATAGAAGAGACGACTCCACCAAACTGTCAATTATCTGGAAGCCTGCACTCAGAAACAAAAAAATCTCCACACCACAAGCCAAACAAACACCTGGGCACAAACAGACCCCCCTGATACCTCCAGCCCAAACACACCCCAGCCAGCCACCCAGGTGAAACCTAGCTTCCTAATAAATGATAGCCGCCATTCCCCGAAGTCAAGCCACGCTAAAGCCCCCAATACACAAAACACAATGTTGCCAGCTAATCAAGACAAAAAAACCGCTACAAAACAGACAGAAGATATTAGAAACACCAATCAAGCAGAACACAGCAAACTCCAAGACCAATAAACACAGACCAAGACTCCCAACCAATCAGGATGAAGAAAAAACATTCTAACAAAGCACGAGGCTAGCACCAAATTTAAAACAGAAACGGCTATGAAAGCCTGACACACAGACGAACCCAATACACAAGCCTGATGATGGCAGATGAGATTCTGCCGAAACGTCGCTACAACTTTAAAAGCACAACTATAATGACGTGGGAAAATACCTGAACAAAGCTGAATACCATACATATAAATACCCGTGAAAACTTAAGAAATTATATCTATATCTATATCTATCTATCTATCTATCTATCTATCTATGTATATATAATCAATTTATATTTTACATAATGCAAATGAAACAAACCTTGCTTTGCCTAGAGAAAACAACCCTATCCTTTATGTGTTGCAGTTCGAACACTTCTAGTAGACATGAGGTGGGGGAAAAGCTCTTCCAGAAGGTTGAGATGATAGAGTTTAATCATAGAAATTCAGTTTGAAGGACAGAATAAAAGAGCCTTGAAGTAATTACATATCAAAAATGGATTCTGCTTCATTCAAGTAGCAGTTATGTCTGCAATATACTGCAACGAAGGAAAGAAAAAGCTTTTACTAAGTGATAGAGAGCAAGTGATCCAGCAAGCTCTGCAAGATGAACTTTCCACACAGCATCATCTTCTGCCTTAGAGAAAATGGCAAACCCGAGCTCGCTGGTTTCAAACAAATAGTACATTCTTATTGCTGCTCAGGACATAATCAAGAGCAAAGGTAAGGTATAGAAAATAAAAGTCAGGTGCACTTAAGCCACTTCTGTAATGCAGCTTTCAGATTTTGCTGCAAATAACAGTTTGGGGCACCTTATGTAATATTACCTAAGTGGCTGGGGATTATTGGATTTCAAACTCAATACCTCTGGAAAGATAATAGTTTGGGGAAGGTTGATTTAATGGCTATCTTCTGGTCATTGCTCTCTTGAGTGGCAGGTGAACGTTCTTTAAAAAGTAACTTGGTTTGCATTCAATATTTAATTTTGTACAGCTTTCTATACAAAAGTATTCTGAAGCTTTTACGAAGTATAAGATGCACAATAATGAATCAAAACTGATGTGTACATCGGGAGAGTAGGAAGGGGTAGGGGAAGAAATAATACAACTTTAATACAAAGAAATCTTGACTGATGAGACAGATCTTAAACATGTACATAAAATTTATAACAGATGCATCACAAATTTTAAAGATTATGGTTAGGGATAGCATTTTATTGACATCAACAAGCCTTAAAAACTGAAAGGATGCATTGGGCATCAGTATGTTCTGTATAAAAGCAGCATTTCCCGTTTCATAAAGACAGTGATTTTACCCCCAGAATACCTTGCAAATCTGTCATAGCATAAAGTTTTCTAGAGTAGCTAATAGCAAGCTCTTGACCACATTTAAGAATCATGCTGGTAGGTAACCTGAGCATACAATGAAGTCCACAAACATAAACTTTGTTAAAAGCCATCACTGCCATGCAGTAGCCACAAAATCAGTGCTCACACTAAAGGCATAACTATCTGCATTAAGCCATATCTGATCAGCTTCAAGTAGCGACTTGTACTGTTTGTACTCTAGTAATGTCCTGACTATCAACCGGAAAATCATATGAAATTCTCTTGCATTTAGGAGCCCATCTTGATTTCCAATTCCATGTATCATTAAAGGCATCAATGAGAAAACCAAGTTTGTCTTCCCAAAAACTCCCACAGAACATTCATGAAAACATCAGTTTCCATATATCTCCAGAGTCCATCATAGCAATAGCCACAGCATTTAGACTTATTTGCCACCCCATAGTTGTTTACAGTACTCTCTGGGCAGTTTACAATGTTAGCATATTGTCCCCAACAATCTGGATCCTTATTTTACTGACCTTGGAAGGATGGAAAACTGTATCAACCTTGAGCCCCATCAAGATTAAACTTCAGGCTGTAGGCAGAGTTTGCCTGCAATATTGCATTGTAAGCACTGCGGCACCAGGGCTCTTCATAATATGTCTTTCACTTCATAATAAGTCTTATAAGTGGTGCAATGAGAATTTGAAGTATATCCATGGCTATTATGGAGATTACAAATGCCTAATTAGCCCTACTAGAACAGCCCCAGCCTGAGTACTGCGGTTCCCAAGGCCACCATCCTTGGATCCCCAATTCTGTATTGGAGAGTACCTTGGCCAATTGGAGAAACTGTTGGGCAATATGGTAGACCATATACTAACAAGTATCAATCTCATTGATCCAACCCTAGATAAAGGCTTTTATAGCCAGTATCACTCAAAAAGGTCTTCTGATGAGCATTGGTTCTCCAATGGAAGTCCCCCGTCCCTATTGCCGCCATGATCTGGGGTGAATCAGTGCTCAGGAACGAAGTGGGGAGGTCCCCAAACCCATATTATTCAGCTTACCCATCCCAATTTCCAGTGTCACAATCAAGTTATAAACTAGTAAGATTTTAATACCATCAATTCATCAATACTATTAGGAGCAGCATCCTTAGGAAGGGAAAAACAAGCCATGCCACATTTGTGATCACTTGTGGTTATCTATGCCTTCCACTCCTGCTCTCCGAATTAAGGCTTAGTTTTACGGTAATACAATTTGTGAATTTAATAAGTATAACCATAATTATTTGACCATTAGAATACTGTATCACAACTATCATACACTTCAAATTGTAGTGTCTTTCAACCCTCATTGTGATAAAATAAGAGTACTGTAATAAGAAGAGAATTTATTTTGCCTCAGAAATCCTAATAGAGATTCTGAATAGGAGAATTCTCCCAAAATGTTGGGCTGTAACTCTAATAATTTCCAGTCATGACTAGAGTAAAAGTTCACCTGAAAGGTACAAAACTGGTGGGACTTCATAAAACACGTTACTATTCTGAAAGAATATTTAAAGAATTTCATGGTCCATATAAATATAGAGGATGCTCATAATCTTTAACGAACCTTTTATTCCCAGTTGAAAGCAATTAATTTACTTTTTTATTCTATAAACTTTAATTGCCATGTACCTTAAATAAATATTTACATGTTGCATCCTGCTCGCACCATATTTTTCTCCCATAAAAATCTGATCTCTGTATAAAATATAATACAAATTAATATATCATATTTTCATATAACCATTACAAGTAATGGCTGACATAAATATGAGAAACTAATATGAGAAGGGAATATGAGAAAGTAATGGCTTCACATAAATATGAGAAACTATTGCTGTTGTGAAATGTCATATTACATCCGTTCTTAAGTCTGTCAACTGTCTAATAAGTAGCAATAAAATGCAAGGTGACCCTACCATGTGTTTGTTATAATTTAAATTGTCCCAGCACAGAGCTGGTTTTTATACTTCAGCAGCACACTGACTTTATATAAATTGTTTTCAATGAAATAGTGATATAATAGCTTTAATTGCAACTTTAAGGAGAATCAATTGGATAGCATTTGTATAGTACAGTTATGGTTCCCACTGTCAAATAAAAATGTCTTACATTATACATTTTTGTGCCCACAAGTCAATGTTCGACGGAACAAAACTATTGCTGCAAAGTTCTTGCAAAGAGTTTGGAAGTGGTTTATCACTGTGTTCTTCCTGGGGCTGAGAGGATGTGACTGGCCAAGGTCACCCAACTGGTTTTATGCCTGAGGCAGGACAAGAACTCAGTGTCTCTCAGTTTGTAGCATGAGGCCTTAAGCACTACACCAAACTGGCACTCAATTAGTTGAGCTCAATTTATTCAGCATGAATAAAATTCTGCATATTGAGAAAACAAAATTTGTTTCTTTTAACCAATATTGTGTCGTGTATGTATCTAATTAATTTGTACAATCATTTATCTTGTCAAGGCAACTCTAAACAGCAAATATAATTTTAAAATGACAATATAAACAACTATTAATAAAAACAATATATATCTAAATCATGTATTAAAGGGGAAAATGGTAGCCCAGTATAATTCCTCAATTGCAATTAACAAAATTCCACCAATTTCCACTCCTGGGAAGATAGCCAGATCTTTCTGGAAGGCCAGCAAAGTCAGAGTCTCATGTGTTATGGTATTTCAAAGTACAGATGCCATGACAAAGGGCAACATCTCACATCCTATTAGATTGCATTCTTTAATGGACAGGACCCAGAGCATGCCCCTGTTGCTGGATCTAATGAGGTGGGAAGAAACCATCAGAGAGATATGGTCCCTCTAGTATTTTAGTTCCATGTCATTCAGGGTTCAACCAGTATGTTGAATGCATGTGGAGATCTAATGGGAGACCATGTAACTCACAAAGCTAGGATATAACATGGATGAAGTAAGGCACATGCATAATAGCCTGCACCACTGTTTTCTGGATCATTAGTAGCTTTTGGATAATCTTTAAGGCAGCCCCATGGAGAACACATTGCAATAATCAGTTTGGGCAGTAACTAAAACATGAAGGACTGTGCACAGAGCTGGTCCAGGAAAGCAATTCTCATCCAACATAGTTGCAAAAGCCTCCCCATCTATGGCAATCACATACTTCTCTAACAGAAGCTATGACACCAGGAGGATTCCCAGAATCTATTGGCAACCACACCCAAAGCTAGTATGGAAAATCACCAGGTCCAAGAATCATTAAAGTTACTTAATTTTCTCAGAGCTGAATTGAAGTTAGATCTTCCCTATACACACACTTCCACATCTCTCAAACATAAGGATAAAAGTTCCCCAATATTACTTGGTTGGCCTGGAATAGAAATGCACAGGTGAACATCAGCATGCCCCATGCTACTGAATGACCTCATCCAGCAGCTTTATGTAGATGTTAAATTGGAAAAGGGAGATTATAGAGCCCTGAAGTAGGAGGCTTTTAGAGTGGAAAACCATATCTAAATCCACTATATTTGATATGATAACCTCCCACAAACTAAGAGTTGATATAATAGATCAATAGGTATTTTCACTTTTTAATTGCCTTAACAATAAACAGTGGCTTTCAAGCTTTCTTTAAAAACAAGATATTAGCTTGTTCTAACACTTCTAATTCATTGAAAGAGACGCTGGTTGTAATAATATGAAGGATAGTGTTCTGCATTTTCATTAGGCACTCAGTAATAGGAATTTGAAATGGGTAAAATACAGTTACAAGAGATATTTAGATTTCATAAATTTTAATATTTATTACAGAAATCTAGTTCATTATCTTACTTAAGTACTTGTTATTCTAGTCCTATGACACAGAACAATATGAAAATAACATTTAGGTGTCTTCACTGCTATCATTCATATAATTGTTAGAATAGATAGCTTGACCAAGAACAATCTCGGCTAATCTATTAGGTCTATTATTCTTCTGAAGAAGGATACCACTATTTTGATCTTTGTGAAAGCCAGGAAAATGTGTATCCCAAACAATATAGACCATGAGTGATACTATGAGATTAGACAAAAATCAAAGTCTGTTCCAGTCTCCAACCGAGAACATTTAACAAAAAAGAAGGTATACATCTGGGAATTATTGGTTTTTTAAAAATGAAACTAAAATCAAGTTTGTTAGAAGTAAAAGAAAGAAATATAAAGTTGCTTTATTTGACCAAGATTCAGAGTTGTTTTCTCTGGTAACTCTTAATGGACTTTTGCTGACACTGGGACTGAAATGACAAAGTTTTAAAGATGTTTTCATAGATAAGAGATGAGATATAGGAAGATGAGTTCATTTGTTGTATTTTAAGAGAAAGTGATAAATTGGTTTATACTTTCTATGATTAAGGTGGAAAATAATTTCTTCATATATTTTTTCTTTACTATATTCTAATTTTTTCCTTTTCTGTACTTATTTTTTAATGTGTTTAGTTTGCATTAATTTAATATTTAATGATAATTTAATTATTATTAAATTAAATTATTGCACTGTTGTTAACTATATAAAAAGTTTTTATATGATTGAAACACTGAGTTTGCTAACTAAAATTTACTTAACATGAATTCTGAGAATAAAGAATTACTCAATTGAACTGCTTCAAAGGAAACTTGGAATTTTCCAGCAGGGCAAATTCCAGTCTTTACAAAGAAAGATTTTAAAGATTTTTTTCAAGGTGCTAGTAACAACTTATAAAGCCCTAAATGGCTTGGGTCCAGGGAGCGCCTCCTGCCAGCATCACACTGCGATCACCCTGTACGCTCCCATAGGAGGGGCCTCCTTGGGATACCGTCGGTTAGGCATTGTCGGCTGGCGGTCCCCAGGGCTAGGGCCTTTTCTGTGGGAGCGCCCGCCCTCTGGAATCAGCTCCCTGTGGACCTCCGTTTGGCCCCTGATCTCCGCTCCTTCCGCCGGGACCTGAAGACCTGGCTGTTTCAACAGGCCGGTCTGGAGTGAGCCAGGGGATGGGGTTTTTTAACTGTTTTAATTTTTAATTGATGGTCTAGACTTGTATGTGTTTAATTTGTTTTTATTGTAAATTTATGACATTTTTAATGTTCACGCCTGAGTCCTTAGGGAGAAGGGCATACAAGTCGAATAAATAATAATAATAATAATAATAATAATAATAATTATTATTATTATTATATGAGTAATTGTGCTGGCAGCAGAATACACTACTAGATAGATTATTATTATTATTATTATTATGGTGGGATGGGTGAGGACTGACAAACTGATCAATCAGGAATCTGATAAGACCAGATCACATAATTCCTGGATGATTTTGATTTAATAAAACGTCATGAAGAGTGGATTAAATATGGAGAAATCTATATTCTGAGTCATGCCTCGGAAAGTTTCCTGGTCATGCGTATGTAAAAGGACAGAGAGACTAATTTTACTTCAAATATTTATAGTATATATAGATGTCATTTATAATATTAACTGAAGATATGAAGCATGAGCACGCACAGAGAGGCTAATGATAAGTTACATAATTATTTTAGAAGTTGGAATACAAATACATAATTGCTAAATTTGTTATCACTCTGCACTCTTTGTTTTGACATCATTGCCTTTTGCATCACCGATAAAATCTTTGTCATATATTTATCGACTGCTACTGTGTCATCTTGATCCCATTACATCTATCTAGTAGTGTATTCTGCTGCCAGCACAATTACTCATATTTCTTATGGCTTTCATCATGTAACATGTCATAACACCCTCCCCTATGTCTATTCCAAGCTTTTCAAAGCTCTTCAAAACTTTATATCTCATTCTTTTTTGACCCTTATACCATTCTGTATCCCAACTTCAGTTTTGTTCCTGCAGTTCCATCACCCTAAATAATCCAAAGGTCTCTTCTCTCTCAAATGAGTCAGTCCTTCCCCTTTTGTGCTCAGCACAGCTATCTAAACACGTTAGTGATCTGACATCAAAGTGACTTTCACATAATCCACTGTTAACTGTAGTTAAACTGCTAACATGAATGCTCCTATTTCCCCCCCTATTGTTTCTCCTGTCAAATTAGAAATTCTTTGTAATCTCTATAATTTTATACAGTACCAACATCAGCTTATAGAACTTGTGAAGATCCAGCCCTTTCCAGATGTTTTGGATTACAGCCTGCATCATTGCCCACTAGCTCGACTGGTGGCATGGCATCATTTGAACTCATGGCTAGATAGATGTTGTAGTCCAGTGCATTCAGCGGGGTTCCACATAATGTAAGACCCGCATGGATGTATATTGAGACAATAAAATACACTACCTAAGTATATCTGAGTTAAATATAATAAAAAATTAAGACAACTGCAACCACAACTTATACGCTGAGTTAATAATGGTGTCAGTTTAGAGTGTAGTGATAATAATAGCACTCAACATTCAGTTATGGAGAAATAGAAGGTGGTTAATTTGGAAAAGTCTGCCTCAGAAAAGGGATAATTTGAGGTGTCTCATTCAAACACACTCCCAGCACGAGCATCCTTCCTTCCCTTTTCGCTACGCGCGTTGTTTATCACAGAGAATCCTGCAGCACGTGGCCTAACCGCGGAGCGCCAATGCAGCCGCCTGGCCTGAGGGTTGGCGGGTTGATTGGCGGGAGAGAGAGAGAGAGAGAGAGAGGATTCCTTATTTGTCACTAGGCAGCAACTTAAGCCATTCGTTGGCAAGGCGCGCGCCCGAGGTTGCCTTGGAGACCGAGGCGCGCGGGAAAGAGAGGCGGTGGAGGGGGGGGGATGTTACGTAGTGACGTTAATTCTATATGAGCGCGAGCGGCGGGAGCTCGGGTCTTTTTTACCGCCGGCTGCGAGACGCTTCTTCCTCAATCCTGAGTCACTGCGAGACCCGGCCTCGCGCAGGTAAGCGAGACGCGTGTCTTGGAGGGTGGGATCGTGAAGATCGGAGCCGGACCGCCCGCCCGCCCGCCCGCCGGACCGGCTGGCTAGATATCGATCTCGGCCCCACCAGTTGCAGGGGTTCCTCGCGTCCAGTCGGCACCGAGGGAGTGGGGGGGAGAAAGCGGGCTGAGGCGGTGCCCCTTCTCGGCCGTTGGTCTTCTTGGCGGAGGGGGGGGGATTGTGCCTCACTTCGCAGCGGTGGTGGTTGCTTGCTCGAGGGGGAGACTTAGTCGCGCGCGGAAGGGGGTGGCGAGGCCATTTTCCTGATTCCGCCCTCATCACTTTCGCCTTAGGGTGTGAGGCCTTTGGCCGGGCGGCTCGATCTGGCTTGGCTTGGCCGGGCCTAGTCTGGCCGGCTGAAGCACTAGCAAACACGTGGGAAACGGGCAGGTCTGGGCCGCCTCCGGCGCCTTTCCCTCTGGAGTCGGTGACCTGTAAGTGGCGCTGGGTGGATTAAAAACCTCTTAGCGGGGCTGAGGCGTTAATAGGATTTTGCCGCGAAAAGGGTTAGGGAAAAGGGGATCGAAATAGACAGTCGGTTTTGATAGTTGGGCCCCCGGGAGAGGGTTAGGTGTGGGCCTTTGGGGAGGGTCCGCGTTGCGGCGAGCAGTCTATCACTCCTGTTCCCCGAGGAAACAATCGGTTTAGAGATAACTTTACGCTGTTTTATAACACCCCCCCCCCCGCGATTTAAAAGCAGATCCCATACCTACTAATAAAAAGTCCTTTTTTCACTTTCCCTCTTTTTTGCACAGAGAGAGTGTTGTATTTGTAGATCAAATGTTTTTTTTGACTCAATTGGCTGTTTTAATAGCTATTCTAAATGTACTTTATAACTTTGGAGATAGTGCCAGGACTATGGTTTTAGACAGCATCGGATTAACTGCTAGGGTGGCTGCACTTTAATCTACAGAACAGGCTTTAGGATAGGCCATATGGTTTTAAGGACAAGACAGTATAAAAGCAAGATTAAAGTGTCTTTAAATACTATTCCTTGCTTCATTGTTTTTCAGTAGATAGCTGGTTGCATTTGAGTAGAGGGGTGGGGATATACAGGAGTGTACTACCACTATTTTCTTTTGGATGTGGCAACAAAGGGAGAGGTGCAAAATGAGAGATACCATTTCAGTAGAAGATTGAAAGATAAGTCTGTTTCATAAATTGGGTAATGGTGGGTTTTGAATATAAATTAGTGGAGGACCTAAGATTATAAAATATAAGAAAGGTAGCCAAAGAATGCAGATACACAAGACTTGATGTGTGCTTTTTTTTAATGTAGGATTTAATATCTAGAAAGGGTGCAAATGACAGTTGGCATGACCTTAAATTCTGCATTGTTTGCATTCTCTGAGGTGGCAAGTGAATTTGTCTTTAAAAAAATTGGCTTGACATTTTTCATGACTTTCCAGTTCAAATATATTTTTTGTTGGCCAACGTGTTGCATAAAAACATTTTCACAAATTTATATTTTAAATAGCAAAAATAGTTTTCTTGCACATCTAGGTGTTGTCTATTAATAGTGTTAAATTTGGAGACATAAAACCCTAATTGTTACACAATCGGTAGCAATATTTATTTTAAATGGTTGGCAGCTCTTGGCAAGTTACTTTCTTCTGGTTACCCTTCTGTAAAATGGAAGTGATTAATATACCTGAAGATGTATGTCCAAAATTATAAAAATGCATTGGGTCTAGCAAAGTAATGAATACTAAGAGTTTTGGCTCAGGAGGATATTCTACTATATCTAAATATAAGCATTATTTAATCTACTTTATTAAACTGAAGCTGAAAGCACAGTGTTGAATCAGAAAACTGGTCCTGCACTTTACAATCAGGTCATGTGTTAAGAGTTCCTTAACTGTGGTTGGTTTAGTTTTGTTTAGTAATACAGATAGTTCTCATTGAACAAACACTTGTTTAGCAATTATTCAGAGTTATAGTGTTGTATGGGGGTCACTGACAGTGGGTGAGTTACATTGTAATTTCTGATGTTGGAGCATTCCTGCAATCACATGATTACAACTGAGGCATTTGGCAACTGGCTCACAATAATGACATTGCAGTGTTCCATGGTCATATGATTGCCATTTGCTGCCTTTACTGCCAGCTTCCGACAAGCAAAGTCATTAAGGAAGCTGGCAGGAGATTGCAAATGGCAATCACGTAATCATGGGACACTTAGGTAGGATTCCCCTAACAGTGATAACTGGAACTGTTGCAACTGTGAGAAATACCTTTATAAACTTGATACTACTTATGGATTGCAGTTCAGATAGTAAATAAACAAATTGACGGGTTCAACACCTGATGTACACAACATAATAGTATAGTAGGTGCATAGGCTATGCCTATACAACATTGGCCTGTGGACTGCATGTGACCTGCCAAACAGCCTTATGTAGCCCACTGGCATTTTTTAAAATACTCAATAAATTTGCTGCTGCCAAATGTCACAACCACCTTTTAAAGTAACATTGCAAATCAGTTTATGTTCAGCAACATTTATATACAAATATTAATTATGGCCAAAGTAAAAACAGAGCTGAGAAAGTAGTTTTTAATGTGTTTGTATACTGCCAAGTTTCCATGTTTTCAGTATTGTGTATTTATCATGCAGTATTTATATTAACTGTATGGTAGCACCTAGCATAAAGGTAATTTAATAATTGCTTAATTGATCTGTATTGCCCTAATGATCAGCAAAACAACTGGAATACTCATGTGGTAATTAATGTAGACATTACTCTCTTGGGATCATGAATTGCTGTTTAAAAACATCCAGTTATGTTTCAAACATGGATAGGAAATGACAACCTAATCCTTTCTATCCTTCTTTGTGGAGTATTAAATAGAGCTACTATCTGGAATGACTATTGTTCATAGACCTTTCCCAATATTTTTGTGATACAGATGTTGAAATGGGCTTTGCTACATTAAACAGATATATTTGGATTCTGTGGCAGTGATGAATATAAGAATTTTGTTGAATAATACTAGTCCACTGTAAATACAGTATTCTATTCCATTATTAGACAGATGTTTATGGCAAACTCAGAAAGAAATGAGTGCAATACCCCCCTTTCTGTCTATGAAGATTCTCAGTCATCCAAGTCATGGTTGTCCCAAAGGTGCTTTTTTCCTGAAAAAAGCACCTTTGGTACCCCCTTTCTGGTTTTTTCCTCTTAATAACTGATGTTATGGAATAGATAATCATACTTTTTCCAAACTCTAGCACCCTATTTCAAAGCCTGTGAGCCATTATTGCACACATTATTATCCCAAGCATTGTAGTACTCATAGATATATGCCAGTGTAGCAATATTGACATTTTTATTTTTGATTGCTTTCTTAAGAATTCCTAATAGGGATTTCCTTCTCAGTAGCTGCAAATTAGGTTAATGTATCATTTTTTTTCTATTTTTGGGATCTGTCCTGTTCTGGTGTACTTAATCACCTTTAGTTTAGATTTCATAGTATACAGTACTATAGGGGGATAGGATCTTTTCCTCAGTTTTATGACTTTCCAAAATTTTATGAGATTTGCAGAATCGAGTCCTTACAAAAAAGTTAAATTGCATGGAAATGTTTTCTTAAAAATAAACTTGCTGAAAGGGGAATCTTGTCTCACTGAAGTTCTAGTTCTCATAATATTGTATATCATGTTCAAAATGTTTTGGAAAATAGAACTTGATTCTATTTTCAATTCTAACTATGGACAGAGTTGCTACAGTCTCTTTGTATTTATGCAGTGCTCCTCTATTTAAACTCTAAATATTCATTTTAGCACTGTTTCACAACCTAGGCAACCTTGGAGATGCTTGGATTTCAACTCCTAAAGCTGCGCAGATTGGGCAGATATTTCCCATTTACAGACTACAAGTAATTTTTGAGATATGATCATAATAAATAAGCTTCATTATGGTCATAATTCATGATGGTCATAAAATGTATCAGTCATGTGACTGACCCTAATTTACAGCCTTTTGTCATGGCAGTCATTAAGCAAATCACTATAGTTAACATTGTGTTCATTAAATAAACGTAAGGATGTGGTTTTGCCAAAAACTGGAAGTAAATGCCAGTTTTTGGCAAAGCCATCAAAAAACATAGTTATGTGTCCAAATGCCCGAAGTGCAATCATGTGACCCTGGGAGGCACTGTGGAAACTTTGAATCTGGGCTGTAAGTATCTCCCAGGTAGGCCTGCTGGAATTTTGAATGGTTGCTAAGCAGTTGGTCATAAATCAAGGACTAACTGTACCATAACCTTTTTAACAATTTGAGGAAAATGTTTAGAAATTGGATTACTGGAATTGGTTGAGAATAATATGATTTTTGTGGAATACTTTTCTAGAGAAAGGAGTATAGGTAGTCCTTGACTTATGACTACAATTGACCCCAAAATTTCTGCTGTTAAGTGAGACATTTGTGAAGTTTCTTTTCATAGTTAAGTGAATCACTGCAGTAATTAAGTTAGTAACCTGATTGTTAAATGAATCTGGCTTCCCAACTGACTTTGCTTGCCCGAAGATCCATGACCCTGGGATGCAGCAACCATCATTAATATGAACCAGGTGCCAAACTTCTGGATTTTGATCTCGTGACCATGAGGATGTGAAAAGCAGTCATAAGTTACTTTTTTCAGTGCTGTTGTAACTTTGAACAGTCACTAAGTGAACTGTTGCAAGTTGAGGGCTACCTGTATTTGGGGCCTTTTTCTGGAAATAGTGTTCTCTTTAATATTTAATAAAGAATATTGTGAAATGTTGGGATTGTTGTTATGTTAATGATCTATTAATAAACCAACATTTACTTATCCAAAAATAGAATAATTATATTTACATTGATATGTCTGCTAGGGGTGGAGTTCTAGGATGTTGATTTCTTTATGCAGGCTTAGGAGGACTTCATACAAAATCTTTTTAAGATTTTCTGTGGCATAAAACCTAAGGACAACTATAGTTTGGATTGTCATGTGTTACTATATAAATGATTATTTGATGGTGAGATGATGTATTTCAGCATTATAATTTTCCTTAATAGTCTCTTCAAACTTGAATGAATTGGAGTGAGCAGAAGAAATATGTAGTCATGTATTCTGCTAGCTTTATTCATCATGTTTGTGAAGTCTAGAGTATACAGTGCTTAGAATTTTTTTCCGATGTTCTTTGAACAAGAAAATGTATAGATAGAGCTAAGAATAGGGATTGTGCATAAATAATACTTAAGTAGAAGTAAATGACATGTTCTGAATTTCATTGTTCGAATAGATCACATTTATTTTTAAACTTTCATCAAAATTAGTATTTTTTAATATGGAAGACCAATTATTTAATAATGTTAAGAATTGCAAAAGATTTGACATGAAGACATGCATACCATAGTTTTTGTTTTTTAAAGTGGAATTGCTTTCAAAGGAGTTTTGATGTGTTCAATCAGTCTCTTCTCTTTTTATCTTAAGAATGCTAGGGGAAAAGATACAAAATGTCAGTAAACAGGTAGTTACTATATAGGCAGTACAGATTGGATAATATCCATGATGTATTCATGAATCTGCTGACAACTTTTTAGACCTTAATGCAGAGTTCAAGATTGACCTTTATGTTTCTATAAATATCCAGCTAAAGCCTGATGACATAGACAAAAAGTCCTTGAGTGTAAGGTCTGATATTGTTACCATGTACTGTTGCTTAGTCTGGCAAGACTTTGTGGTTCTAGTTTCTTAAATTAAGGTCTCTTGACTCTCTTTGCTATTCTTTCTAGTGGAGAATTCAATGAAAGATTAAATGGCTTCCTCTGCAATGCAGAAAGATAAGAGTGGATAAGATGCATAAACTGAACTAAAGCAGTAGGGTTTTTTTTTTGCCATAATCATCCTCTGTGAAATCAAGGTACATCATTGATAAAGCAATTACTTGAAGAAACACCTTCCCACCCACCATCAATATTTAATTTTTTCTTGGATTTCTTGTCCTTCTCTTTTGTTATGTTAATCAATTCCCAGCTATATGCAAAATTTCATGTTCTGATCCTGAAATCTTCCACTTTTTTTTTGAAATGCATGTTTTTCTTCCAAAGTATACACATTTGACCATTCTGGGGGTGCACAGCATGTTCTAAAAATGAATCCTACAAGTGGTAGACTGTTCAGGCAGTCTGATTTTAATGCCATGTTACTTCCTTTAGATGAGGGGTGTCAAGCTCAATTTCACTGAGGGCAACATCAGGGCTGTGGTTGACCTTGGGGAAGGTGGACATGGCCAGCATGCCAACACTTACTGGGCATGGCCAGCTTTACACCACTCACCAAATGTTTCCTCTTTGCATTGAGTAAACAGGGCTAAAGCCATGCTGGCCCGATGTTTCCTCTTCACATTGAGTAGACCTGGCTGAAGCCATGCTGGCGGCCCCTTAAATTTTCCAGGATGACCCTGCAAGCTGGATCTAACCACATCCTGGGCTGGATCTAGCCTGCAGGTCTTGTGTTTGACACCCCTGCTTTAGATAAGAAGCATATACCAGATTTGGATCTCTTTTTTGAATTCCATTTATAGAAAATCTAGCGATGTCATTTAGGAAAATAAATGAGTATTTTTTAAGTTGTCAACAGTTTCTGTTACAGTATTCAGTCTATAATAACAAAATGCAAGATTGGTTTGTAAAGATTGTTACCATTGCTGCAGCTGGTGTTAACAATTTAGAGAGATAGGCTGAAAGTTTCATTGGTTCCAAAGATGTTCAACTGAATTTTTGTCCTTCATTCCACTTTTAATCAGATCACATTAGCATTTCTGCATTGATGCAAATTTAATATAAAATTTATACATCATTCAGAAAAAAGGGCATTTCAGTATATTTAGTTATTGCTTATGGTTCCAAATTTAATGAATAGAAGAACACTTTGTAAATAATGCTATTAAACTTCAAAAATATTTTTGTAGATATTTCATAATGAAAATTCAAATTGTTAGAGACATCAGAATTGTTATCTCATATACTATTTAGACAATGATCTTACATAATTCATTCAAGTGAAATGAAATGCTATACAAAGAGGTTTTGTATTGTGTGTGCAGATATTTCTCAGTTGTACCGGTCGGAGAATCCAAAGCGTGGGCTGTCTCCTTCCTTGCTTAGAGACGGAGTCAATCAAAGTTTGGTCCAGCCCCCTTTCCACTGCACATGCCCAGTTTTTGACTCTGTCTTCATGCAAAGAGGACACGAGGAGAGAGTGCTCAGAAAGAAAGTTAGAAAATATAGGATCAACGCTTTGGATTCTTCGAGAAAAAAAGAGAGAAAAGAGAAAGAGTGAAAGTCAGCAAACCGTGAGTAAACAAAAGAGCTGGGACCTCATCCCAAGATGGGGAAGCCCACATAGCTGTTTGGTGTTAAGAGAATAAGCGGCAACATCCTCAGTAAGAGCGGGCGGGCTCTCGATCGGCTAGCAAAGAAGGAGGGCAAATTAACTAACACTCAGCCTTTCCAGAGCCTTCATTAAACAAACAAAGCCTTCAGCACTCTCTTTAATTGGGGCAAACTCAGTTTAGGCTGAGCAAGCTTCCAACACAGCCACACAAGCCAACCCAGGAGAAAGGGAGGCTAGAGTCCATGCTCAGGCCAGTCTGAGTATACTCATACTTTCGGCAAAAGCCAAAGGGAAAGACTATGGCCAAATTTGCTGAAACTGAGGCAAGTCCGGAGGCACAGAAATTCCCTGCCCTCAGCCTGAACAGAGAGCAAAGCACAAGGGAACCCAGAGAGGCTGGGAGAGCTTCAGAAAGACCTCTCAGCAGGGTGTCCAAGACAAGAGAAATGCATTAAGGAGACAAAGGGCCATTGAGAAACACTTCTCAAGGGCGGAAAAGGAAGCGGAGAAGAATGGAAATTCCCGCGCTCCAACAGGCAAACCAATGAAAGCGAAGTATCAGGAAAGGAGCACAACACTAGAGGGCGCTGAAGAGTAGCCTTTTCAGCCTGTTCTTTGTGTGGACGAAGGGCTGAGTGAATCAGAAAGACAATGCTCTCAGGCATGCAATGAAGAGTCCTCCCCCAAGAGAAAGAGATTTTCAACAGGGTCTAGCTCTTCCTCCACAGCATCTGGAGTCAGGGAACAGTCTTTAAAGAGGAAATGAGGGCTATGATGAAAGAAATGATGGCAGAATTCAGGGACAGTCAAGGTAACAGACCCAGCCTGATACATAATGAGAGGAGACAGGATGCTCATCATCATTCTACTCGAGGAGTAAGGGAGGAACTGGGCTTCCAGGGAGACAGTTCCAGTAGATCAGACACTCAAAGTGAGGCCTCTGTTTCAAGAGAGGAAGAATATAGGGAGTCAGCTTTCTCAGATGAGGAAACTAATGAAGCAGAAACTCCAATGATCACAGGTGTATTTTGTCACCAGCTATTTAAGATGCTGCTGGGGAAGGCTAAGATAGCAACAGGTCTGGGGAGAACCACAGAGACAGAAGGGTCTGAGTTAGAACTATCTGATCCCAAAGATAGATTTTTTGCTAGAACCAAGGTTGAAAGTGAATCCATTCCTTCACCTGAATTGCTCAGGGAAGTGGTGGAAGGGCAGTTGGAGAGACCAGTTATTTTCCCAACACCAGGGGGGAATGAGAGGAAATTTTATAATGTGGAACTAGCGGACCTATTTCCAGTTCCCACAATTGACAGCCCTGTGGCAGCCTCCACGTCTGCTACAGTGCTGGCTAACAAAGCTGAGGATGGTCTAAAAGGAGAGGATAAGAAAACAACAGACCCTACAAAAAGTTCACCAGGCCGCGGCATGGGCCATAAAGGCAACGTCCACGGCATCAGTCTTCAGCAGAGCAGTCCTGATATGGATTGAGCAGATGCAGAAAAGGATGCCATCTGGCGATCTTCGATTGCAACAAAATTTGAACAAGATAACTGCTGCAACAGAGTTCATAGCAGATGCCACACTTAATGGGGTCAAGTACACAACTAAGGCCATCGCAGCTTCAGTGGCTGCAAGGCGACTTGTTTGGCTCCGCCACTGGCAGGCAGATCTGAAACATAAATGGAAACTGGCATCAGGTCCAGTTAAAGGAGACAAACTGTTCGGGGAGGCCATTGAGCCATTACTGTTAGAAACCAGGGACAAGAGGAAGACCTTACTCAGGAAATTGGGTCAGGCAGATAGGTGACCTTCACCTTATACACGGCAACAGCCCTTTCCTATCTCGGGGGGTGGCTTCAGCCACTCCCCATACACACAGAGACAGTACACACAGACCCCTACTAGACATCCAGATAGGGCAGGATTTAGAGATAGAGTTGGACAACGGTCCCAGGGAAGGTGCCCCTTCCGGAGCTTCGACTGGCAGGGCCTTCCGGCATACAAAGTGGCGGCCGGAACAATGCGCCCATCGGCGGGAGACTGGGCCTATTCACTGACCGATGGGAGTCAACAACGGACAAGTGGGTCCTAGACACATTAAGAAAAGGCCTAGTTCTGGAATTCATCTCCATACCCCCGAGCTCATTCAGAAGATGCCTGACGCCAAGGGACAGAACCAAAAGAGTAATTATGGAAACAGCAGTTCAACATCTGCTGGACATTCGGGCGGTACAAGTGGTACCAGAAAACGAACAGGGACAAGAGTTCTATTCAAACCTGTTTGTTGTGCAGAAGGCGTCGGGGGTGGGGGTGGAGACCAATTTTGGATCTCAAATTACTAAACAGGCACATAGTATACAGGAGATTCAAGATGCAGTCCCTGCAAACTATACTAGGGAGCATCCGGGAGGGGGATGTCCTGACATCAGTAGATCTCACAGATGCTTACCTACACATACTGATTACCAGGAGGCATCGGATGTTCCTGCGGTTTTGTTATGCAGGGGGACACTACCAGTACAGGGCTCTACCATTGGTCTTTCCTCAGCGCCGAGGACTTTCACCAAAGTACTGGCAGCAGTAGCAGCCTTCCTCAGGATAAAGCCCATACGGGTCCAATGCTACTTAGACGACATATTAATACAATCAACATCGACTCTAAGAGCACAGAGCGAACTAGAAACCACAATACAGAAATTACAAGAACATGGCTTTTCGGTGAATTTCAAAAAGAGCCACTTAGAACCAACAAGGCACTTACAACACTTAGGAGCTGTAATAGACACCAACTCCTGCAAGGTTTACCTGTTGCAGGAAAGACAGGATAGCATAAGGTCATCAATAAATCAAGTGAGCACAGCTCCGGTGGTGTCCCTGGACTTGCTGTCACAAATATTAGGGAAAATGATATCATGCATCTCGATAGTACCTTGGGCCAGATTGCACGCAAGGACATTGCAGTGGTTCCTATTACCTTACCAGAGAGCAGGCAAGGGCAATACAGGAATCAAGGTATGAGTCCCCCCCAAAGTGAAGCAGTCACTCCAGTGGTGGAGATCACCCGCAATGATGAAGGGCTGTGGGTTCAAGAAGCCCACCTGACTGGCTATCACAACAGATGCAAGTTTAGTAGGCTGGGGAGTCCACTGTCAGAGCCAGATTACACAGGCTCAGTGGTCTCAGTCAGACCTCAAGAACAACATCAACTGGTTGGAGCTCAGGGCATCTCACCTGGCTCTAAGGGCCTTCAGGTCAGTGATAGTGGGACAGCATGTGTTGATCCTGACAGACAACGTGACCGCCATGGCTCATATCAACAGACAGGGGGGTACTCTCCCTAGCACGCGTGCAAGAAGCAGAGTGATTGGGCCGCTAGGCGGAGACGCACATTCTATCGAGCAGGGCAGAAGACATATTGGGAGTGGAAAACATTCAGGCAGATTGGCTCAGCAAAGCAATGGTTGACACTCAGAGTGGTGCCTACACCCGAACCTGTTCAGGGAACTGTCGCACAGACTCAAGAGAGCAGTCCTGGACCTGTTTGCGACATCAGCAGATGCACAACTCCCAAGATTCTACTTGAGATTCCTAACACAGGGAGCAGAAGGAACCCATGCGCTCTGAGGAGCATGGCCAAGGGGTTTGCTCTACATATTTCCCCCACTCCCCTTGATACCAAGGGTAATCAAGAAAGTGATAGAAGAGCGGGTGGAGGTCTTAATGGTAGCACCTCACTGGCCCAGGAGGTCTTGGTACGCGGATCTGGTAGATCTGTCGGTATCCAGACCATGGAGAATTCCTCCAGACAAGGTAGAACTGAGTCAGGGAGCCATACAACACCCAGAGCGACAATGGCTTCAAATAACCATATGGCACTGAGAGGACCACGCTAAAGCATTTTAGAGTGTTCAGACAATGTAATACAGACACTGCAGGCATCCAGGAGACCATCAACCAACAGAATTTATAATGCTACTTGAAGAGCATTTGGAACCTGGTGTTCCAAGAAACAAATAGATCCAACCACAGTGTTAGTTACTCAAGTGCTGGATTTTCTCCAGAAAGGCCTAGAGAAAGGTTTAACCCCTAACACCTTAAGGAGACAAGTAGCAGCGATAGCTTCGGTGTTGGGTTGCGGGACCTCGGAGTCCCTCGCATGACACCCCCTAATCCGCACGTTTATCAGGGGAGCAACCAATCTAAAGCCACCAGTGATACACAGGTACCCTGCTTGGGACTTGACAAGGGTGCTAAGGGCGCTCATGACTGAGCCCTTTGAACCACTGAGGTCAGTAGGACTATCCTTACTCACCCTTAAGGTGGCCATTACATCAGCCAGAAGAATATCAGAGTTGGCAGCATTATCCGTGAGGGAGGACCTCTGTATAGTTCACCTGAACAGAGTAGTATTAAGATTAGACCCGACCTTTATCCCAAAGATCAATTCTACGTTCCATAGAGCACAAGAGTTAGTACTACCAGACTTCTGCCTGGAACCAGTCCATAGCCTAGAAAAGAAGTGGCATTCCTTGGATGTTAGGAGAGCTATATGCATTTATATTAAGAGAACAAGGCCCATTAGAAAAACAGAAGCATTGTTCGTTTCATTTAGACCAAGTTCGTTGGGACAAAAGGTTTCACCATCTACCATATGGCAGATGGATCAGGACATGTATCACAAGAGCTTATGACAGCCAATCATTGCAATTGCCGGGTAACATTATGGCACATTCAACCAGGAGTGCAGCCACATCAGCGGCATGGAACACACAGGCCTCGATTGAAGAGATCTGTAGGGCAGCAACGTGGTCATCACCATTTCCATTCATCAGAAATTATAAACTGGATACATTTGCATCAGCGGAAGCAGCCTTTGGAAGAAGGGTGCTACAAAGAGTTCACACGGAAATGGGGGTTCGGGACAAGGAGTTGGCCCACCCTCAGGACAATTAGCTTGGGTACATCCCACGCTTTGGATTCTCCGACCCGTACAACTGAGAAAGAGCGTTGGGCTTACCTGAAACGCATCTTCTAGTTGTATGGGAGGAGAATCCAAATCGCACCCTTATAGTTAGTCCCGAGCACAGAACAGTCAAGAAAGAGCACCAAGAACTCTCCAAGTCAATCATCAGCCTTTACCAAAAACTGGGCAAGCATAGTGGAAAGGGGGCTGGACCAAACTTTGATTGACTCTGTCTCTAAGCAAGGAAGCAGGAGACAGCCCATGCTTTGGATTCTCCTCCCGTACAACTAGAAGATGCGTTTCAGGTAAGCCCAACGCTCTTATCTATGTTTGAAATAAAATTTGAAGGTGTTTGAATCTAATGAAATATAGTTCTAAAAAATTATGATACAAATTTATCAGTACTTTGCATGTAATAGTTTTATGTAGAAAGGCTATGTTTGAGGAACCCTTGAAAAGGCAGCCAGTGTTTTGACACATATCTTACTCAAAATAGCTGGAAACTATTATACAAATGGAAGATACATCACTCAATATAGCTGAAAGTATGAAAACTTTGATGATTTGCTAAATCAGTTTGATTATCAGTCAAAATATAGAAACAAAACTGATGACAGAAGGTTTAGCAGTCAATTGAGTCTGCCCTTTGAAGGTTTTTTTTCTTATTTATTTATTTTTAATTATTTTTATAATTTTTTTATTTTATTTTTTAATTTTTGTCGGATAATGGACATGTGTTTATCCCAAGCACATTTAAACTCAGTTACTAATAATTGACCCATTACTTTTTACCTGACATTACTACTTTCTAACATTACTTTTAAATTTCCATTCTATCAGTTTGGCATTATGTCCCTGTATTCTTAATTTTTGCTCAATACTGAAAATGCTGCCTTCTCGAAACTTATTCGCACCCTTAATATATTTAAATGTTCAATCTTGTCACCCCTTTCCCCATCTGTCCTCCTGGCTGTACATATTCAGTTCCTCCAATCTCTCCTGATACGTTTTGTCCCTCAGACCTTGCACCATTTTTATTACCCATCTCTGGACTTGCTCAATCTTATCAATATCTTTTTTAAAATGGACTTCCACTAAAGCCATCAAATAGACTCCAGACAAGCCATTGAAGAAACCTGCTATTTGATGACTTAATGGAAAAATTGGCCTTTACTAGTAATATCTTAATTGCTTTTAACTAAATATATTGTTTTAACTAAATGTGTCCACAGTTCTAATAACGATTTTGTATATCTGTTTATCTGGTGGGAAAAAAAACAATATATCAGAATTCAGTAATACAAATACTTTAAATTGTTATCTAATTCCTGAGTATGCAGCTTATGTACAAGAAGCAACTCTGCTCAGTTAACAATGACCAATGGAATGTGAACAGTGTGATTCTGTCTGTCACGGATATCTCTGCAAATGAATAACAATATTGGAGAAGCAAGTGCTAGGATGAATAAGATCCTTCAAATAAGAACAATGTTTCAGAAGACATTGTTACAATTTGCACAAAAAGAAGTGAATAAATTTTACATGCCATAATCACACATTCTCTTTGTTAATAAAGATAAGAGGGAGTTAATTGTGATGACTAACATAAATACAATTGGTTACAGCAATATCAATTAAAATTATCTATTTTGAAATCAGTTGCAGATCAGTTGCATTTCCAATGTTTGCTTCTGCTCATCTTTGTAGATGGGTTTACCTTAGTATTGCAGAACAATTTTGAATACAGAGACAACTTTCTTTTCAGAGTGCAAACTATGGTTTGAAACATCAAAATTACTTCTGTAATATAGCACTCCTTATAGTTGCTAGGAGATGATCAAGTCATTAGTGTCTTTTTTCTGTACCAAGATAACATTGGATTCTTCCACCATTCATAGTGTAGTTTAGGAATTTTACTTACAGACTTTTCAACCTAATGCATTGGTTGTGATCATACAAAACAGGAGGACCATGGTTCTGATAGGCTTAAAATGGTTACAATACCATATTTCTTCCAGATCCATTGCAAGATACTGTGTTTCTCCAGCAACACGGCCCCCCAATAGGAAGGCCCAGCATGTTTTCTAGGCATAAGGTGAAATTAAGCCCCTCCCCCAAAATTTAGGCTTATTTTAAAACATGCGAAATGGGGGGAAGTGCGGGGGAAACTTGCCGTTAGGAGCACCCCGCAGGCAGCCATGCCTCGCTACCAGCCGCTCCTAATGGCTGATCATGGCAGAGCGCAGAGAACTCTACCCTCGCCAAGCGCCTTTGCTGCAGACCCAGGTATGGTGCTGGCTGCAGGCCAGGTCAGCGGGCGGCCATCGTTGTGGATGATGGCTTTGCTGACGGCGGGGCACTTTGCATCATGGGACTTTCGGCAGCTGCCGCTTCCTCTGCCACCACTTTCCCTTCTGCCCTCGCCACGGCTTATGCCGCGTTCGGAGTGCTGCCATTGGGCAAGAGGCAGAGGCCGGAGTCCCTGCTGGACATCGCGGCAGTAGCGGAGAAGTGGCCCTTCCAGCAGGTGGAGGAGTGGTTCGAGTGCATTCCTCCACTGGCAGCGTTTCAGCTGCTTGATTCATACTTCTAAGGGGGTGCTAAGGGGGTCTGTAGGATGATTCCCTTTCTCCTCTGTTTGGATTGGAAGGTTTGCCTCTGCTCGAAGGGCAAAATAGATACATGGTTCCCTTTTTAAAACTATCGGGAGGCGTGAGGAGGAAGCTGCCCGACCAGTCTGTATTCCTAGGGAACTGACGGAGGGAATGAGAATAAAGAAAACTTAAAAGAGGGGGAAAAGGTCCACAGAGGGTTTTGGGCAGCGGGAGCAAGAGGGGAGCACCTGACTGTACAGGGGACGAGACTGTGACCCAAAGCTCTGGGGCAGGAAGCAAATCGAGGCGTGTGGGGAAGAGAAATGATGGCATCACCCTCCCGCCGCTGCTTCCACCCATCAAAGCCCAAATGACTCACCGACTTGCAGGATGTTGCCGACACAGCCGCCATCAAGCAAAGCGATGCTCCTGCGGGAGGGCAGGTGGTTCTCGTCGGCAGCGGGGTCTGTCCTGCCGCTGGTGCTGCTGTTGGAGACAGCGCTGGTGAGAGAGGCGCCACCGCCGGCGAGAACCGTGGAAGCTACAGAGGTGGATTCCCTGCCCAAGAAGCAGCTGAAACGCTGCCGGTGGAGGAATGCACTCGAACTATTCCTCCACCTGCTGGAAGTGCCACTTCTGTGCTACTGCCGCGATGTCCAACAGGGACTCCAGCCTCTGCGTCTTGCCCAATGGCAGCACTCTGAATGTGGCATAAGCTGCCGTGAGAGCAGAAGGAAAGCGGCGGAGGAAGCGGCAGTGGCAGCTGCCAAAGGTCCTGTGACGCAAAGTGCGCCGCTGCCGAGGCCGACATCCATACTGCCGCCACCCACTCGCTGACCCGACCTGCAGCCAGCACCATACCTGGGTCTGCAGCAAAGGCACTTGGCGGGGGTAGGGAGCTCTCCACACTCCACCATGATCAGCCATTAGGAGTGGCTGGTGGTGAGGCATGGCTGCCCATGGGGCATTCTAGGCAAAGGGTGCACCGGAGGGGGGAGAAATTAAGTCACCCCCGAAAAGACGGCCTAGCTGGTTTTTCGGGGGTCAAAAGAAAATAAGGCCCGGCCTTATTTTCTGAGAAACACGGTAGTTGAACATTAGTATAATTTCTGTTTAAAGCAATTTTAAATTATTATTTTTCTTTTCTTAAAGGTTTGCTGCGATCTGAAAATATGGCAGACATTGACAAGTAAGCATACAACTTTTTCCCTATTTTGATTGATGTTAATTTTCGAAAGGGCTTAGAACTGCAAAATTCATCCTTAACTTTCAACTTACTATCTGTCACATTTAATGCCAGATTCAGAGCAGTTATGCATATTTGCTTTAAACAGATAGCAATGCTTTTATGTTTGCAAGTAAATGTATTTTAAATTCAAAATGTTGATTCAAATGTGTCATGGTACTTTATTTCATATTGTAAAAGGATGAACAAAGATACTTTATAGTTGCCCTTTGACAAACTTTTGAAATTAAAAAAGATAGAAATATGATCATCAAATATCTGTATCATAACTCAATTCATAAAGTACAAAGGAGCAGTACGTTTCTCTTCCACCACAATATAAATAAAATGCTTTTCTATTAAATATATATTTGAAGCATTTATTGTGGTAGAATAATATTTAATGATCAAAAATGATTTTAGTATTTGCTCACTTGATGGCTGCTCCCTAAAATGAATAAACTCTGCAAAAATACTTTGGTAAATTTGCTATAGAATGTAGGTTGTCCTCAGCTTAGGTTTTAAGTGCATAACTCTGAAGTTAAACATAGAAACCTCAAATTTGTAAAGAAGCAGAAGTTTGACATTTTTTAGGATTGTGTCATGCTTTTGATTCAGTTCTGAAAAGGTCACTTTGGAGCACACAAACCTTGCATATCTCTTCCTAAAGAAGCTTTTATTTCTTTAGGATTGTGTAATTGCTTTGAGATGTTTTTGGGGTTCATTGGCCCTGCTTTAAAGCACCTTTTTCAGACTAAAAGTCAGAGTAACACACAGGCCTAGTTTTTATAAGCAGCCTAATCATTCTCAAGATATTTATAACCAGCATACTTCTTATAATCTTACTCAATGTTATTTCAGTTAAAATCAGATTTGCTTGTTAAAAACTAATATGTATTATATTACTACGCTATGTATAGTATAATGATTGTTCATCACCACTTCTGTATTACTGCACAAAGTTATTTGAAGTATTAATAATGAGATTTTATTGTTGTAGTTCTTGACTTAAATCCATAATTGAGCCCAAAATTTCCGTTACTAATTAAGTTCACTAATTAAGTGAATTTTAATAACAATTTATGACTTTTTTGCCATGTTAAGCTAATCACTGCAATTGTTAAGTGAATCATGTCATTAAGCGAATCTGGCTTCCCCCTTGACTTTGCTTGTTGGAAGCCATCTGGGAAAAGTTACAGTGGTGATCATATGACCGAGACAGTGCAGCTGTCACAAATACATCTCAGTTGCCAAGCATTCAAATTTTGATCATGTAACCATGGGCATGCTACAACGGCCATATGAAAAACAGTCATAAGTCACTTTTTCCAGTGCTGTTACATCTTTGAATAGTCACTAAAGGAACGGTTGTAAGTCAAGGACTATTGTACAATTCTAAGTACAGTGGAACCTCAGGTTGCGAATGCTCCTGTTTGCGACCAAATTGGGTGGTGAACAAAAAGATCCACCCGATTTTTGAATCTGGTCACGATTAAAAAATCGGGCGGCGAACAAAATCAGCATGGAAAAATTCCCTTTCTGCTCCAATTTCCCCTTCGCTGCCATTTTTTTGTTTTTTGTTTGTCCACGCATGCACAGATGGTCGTACTTTTGGTCAAAACCAAATTGGGTTGTGTCCAAAATCCTGGAACGGATTACGGTCAAGACCCAAGGCATTTTTTTAAACAGCTTTTTCTATATTTCCTTCAATAATGGTACCATAACAATGATTTAATTTTAGGGTGCCTGAGAATATCTACATGTAACAATGTTAAACTTGCTTAAAATAATTTATCCCAAGGATTCTTGTGGGCTTACCATACTTAAGTAATGATAATAACATACAAGATAAGATTGTTGCCCTTTAAGAATTCAACATAAATATGGAACAAGTGAATAGAAGAATAGAATACAGGTTACATATGGATACAATAAAATATCAGTGTTTTGTTGTGTTGTCTTATAAATACCATTGCAAAGTAGTAAATATAACATGTCTTAAGTTCTGTTCCAGTCAGAACTGATTGTGAGATTCATGTTGTTATATAAATTTTAAATTTTTGTTCTGAAACCAGTAGCTTTATGCTTGACCTGACACATTGCTCTTCATTCTGATCAATAATGCTAAATTGGAATGACAATGTTGTCTTACTTATTCTTAAAAATGTCAGTTACAGTGTTTTGCGTGCCAAAGGCAAGGCAATGTACATTTGGAGAATATAAATGGAAAAGGGGAAAGGCAGTTAGAATAACTGGAAATGATGCATAAATATTTAAATGAGCATTGTACTGCAAGCCATGTATTCAAGTTATATTCCTTTGTATAATCCATCAGAACAGTAAAAATCAATGTGAAGCCTTACAAAACCAAATTCCAGTAACATCTATCATTTTTGGCACTTAGATTCTTTATGTAACTATAATGCTGAGAACTTTGATCTTCATGTGTATTGCAGCATAATGCAAATTTGCATCATATGATCTTTTTGCAGGGCAGATACATTGATTCATCTAGCACCAAAGAGCTTGATGAGTCTCTTTTTATTAATATTTATACATTTTTATTTTTGTAATGCTTCATAAATGCTCACATACATATTATTTAAGTGCTTTTAATTGCAGAAGTTTATCACAAAGCAAGATATACTGCATACTGCCCCTGAAATATTTTCAGTATCCTAAACTGAAACACATTTAATTGCAAATTATCCAAGGGTTGCATAAGTGGAACAAGAATATTTCCCCCTTTTGCTAAAGTTGGTTTTTAATGTTTGAAGCAGAATGCCTGAAATAAGAGAATCTGGTGATTTTTGCATTAAGTAAATTGATTTGAAAGACCTTAACTTCTGTACATATTTTGATCAGAATGTTGATAACATAATGTATTTGAAGTGTTAACTTGTAAGAAAAATTAAAAATCTGATAACAAATTGAAAATTCTTGCTTTGAATAGCAAAGAACAGGCTGAGCTTGACCAGCAAGATATGGAAGATGTGGAAGAAGTAGAAGAGGAAGAATCTGGTGAGGATGCTAACAGTAAAGGTAAAGACCGAAACAGTTACTACTATAAATGCACATTTTCAAATGTAATATGAAGCCTAATAAAGCAAACATCTATTAGTGATGTGGCAGAAACATTGGTAAATGCAGTATTTGCCTTGTAGGTTACAGTCAAATACTTTAATATTTGTGAAAAGTACTTTACTTCTAAATAAGCTCCTGTCAGCGTTATGAGGTAGACCAGACAGGAAGTATGACTAGATAAGCTAATTTTATTTTATTGTTGTTTTAACATCTTGCAAGTCTGAAAGTATTTCTCTCCTTTACTGCCCAAAGAACTAGGGAGATCTCCTTTTAGCCTCTTGCCCAGCCCATATTTATGCTGTGGGCAGAGTTGTCTTATCTCTTGCTCTGTCTCCCAAGGTCATTCCCACATATCATTAGACCTCCACTGAATAGAATGAACTTTATTTTAGTGTCAATACACCCAGGATTTTAGTCTTCAAAATGAACACACACTAAATTTAAATGCAAAATTTCTCCAGCATGCCTTTGGGAGAATAGAATGGAATTGGAATTGGAATTGGAATTGGAATTGGAATTGGAATTGGAATTGGAATTGGAACGGAACTGGAACAGGAACAGGAACAGGAATAGAATAGAATAGAATTGAATTCTTTATTGGCCAAGTGTGGTTGGACACACAAAGAATTTGTCTTGGTGCAAATACTCTATACATAAAAGAAAAGATACATTCGTCAAGAATCATAAGGTACAACACTTAATGATAGTCATAGGGTACAATAAGCAATCAAATCATACTAGGAAACAGTCAATTTCAATCGTAAGAATACAAGTGACAAAGTTACAGTAGTAGGGCAGACTTTGTAATAGTTGAACAGTGTTGAAGGAATTATTTGTTTAGCAGAGTGATGGCTTTTGGGAAAAACCTGTTCTTGTGTCTAGTTGTTCTGGTGTGCAGTGCTCTGTAGCGTTGTTTTGAGGGAAGGAGTTGAAACAGTTTATATCCGGGATGTGAGGGGTCTGTAAATATTTTCACAGCCCTCTTTTTTTTTCCAAAAGGTTTTTTAGTTTTTACACATCTCTTTATGTGAGCAACGTGATTCCAGATTATTACACTTTTACATAATCATACTTTCATTTCCACCAATCTTATATAATATCATCTCATATCATTATCCATTTTGCTTATCTTTAAATACATTTCCATTTTATATTTCAGTTCATTAATTCAATATCAATATAATTTCATCCAATTATAGATTGCCAGTTCTTTATCCCCTATTATTTCCTTTTTTCGCTTACTATTTTATTTTGTATTACATATCATTCTTGTCCTTAATTTTCCCTAAACCAATCATATAATAATAAACAATCTAAAGAAAAGCAAGAATAAAGCAAAACCAATATATTTAGGATCCACATGGTATATCCCCTCAATCTATCTAATAATTCATTCCCCAACTTTAAGCATATTAACATTGAGTAATCAACTGTATACTTTTAAGACATATATATTTTAAGGTGTCACCCGCTTAAATTGCTAGAATAACTTCCTAATATATCTCATTTCATCTTAACTTTTCTTTTAGTCCTTAATAGTCATATTTTCCCTTTTCTATTTAGCCAAAATTTATATGTTTTAGTACATTTCACTTTTCTTATAATCATTAATAATCATATTTTTTCTTTCTTACCACTTATCCACAGTTAGTCTATATATTTTAATACATTTCCATTCCAGTTTTATTCTTCCAATACTATACCCTAACAGCATAATTCATATACAGTCATGTATGTATGTATGTATGTATGTGTATATATATATATATATGTATATACACACACACACACACATATATATGTATATATATACGCATACATACACATACACATGCATGCACACATATATATAGTTCTATAATGCTAAAGTAATTTCCAGCAAGTTTAAACTAAATGCCAATATACATTCCCATGTAGTATCCCCTTTATACAATCCCTAACCCTTATCTCAAAATCTCGTGACTTTAACATTCCTTTTAATTTTGGCTAGGTTTCCCTTTTCTAAATTTCCCCAGTATTTCTTCTTTTTCCCTTCTGGTTCTATTTTTAATTCCCTCTGCATGTCAGCCATGTTCCCCCTCCCCTTTTCAGTTCTCTTTTTTGGAGTTTTTTCTTGTATATTCCCTCCTCCTTCTTCTTAATCTTGGGTGTCTTATCTCTTTTATTTGCTGTCTCTGTTGTCAATGTCTCTTTTTTAAACCCTTTTATATCTTTTAATAATGGTCCTTGTTCTCCATATTCGTCAAGGTTGTTATTTTCCTCTCTTAATTCGTCCTCTCCGAGATTCCTTTGTTCTTCTTCAAACTGTGACTCCATTACTTTATTCAGCAATATCTCAACCAGTCTCATTTTTCTTTAAGCATATCTCTCACAGTTTGGAACTCCGATTTAAGTTCTTTGCTTATTTCTTCCATTTCTTTAATCTTTTAGGTTATTCTTTATTTTGTTTTATTAAAAGTCAAGTTTTTCTGTTATAGTCTTTGTCAAAAGTCTCAGTTTATCTCACTTTCTCTTCTGTTTCCTTATCACAATCAACCTCCAAGAATCCCAAAGTTTTGCATTTTTTTATATTTTACTATAACCCCCCCTTCTTTTTTATGAGCTTCCGTGGATCTTGTTTGTGCAACCAATAGTTTCCCATAGAGACATAAAAGAAGGAAATCTTAAATCCTTAGGTGGTGCTCTATATCACTTTCTTCTTAGAATTCTTTTATTTTAAATCACTTTTCCATAGTATTAATATTTTTTTTTATTAATATTAAATTTTATCAGTTCAAAATAAGTCCAGCATTTTATCTAATGCCTGATTACTGTCCAATGCTATATATTGTTCCAAATTTAATCTCTAATTGTATATAATCCTTTTATTTCCAGTTCTTTCTTTACTTTATATTTTCCTCTTGTTTCTGACTTGCCGCTACCATTCTTTCAAATGAGGGATCCTTCTTTTAGCTCTTTGGGGTTTTTCAAAAAGAGTATTTAAAATCTTCCATCCAGTTACACGCCGCTCACCACTTCCACTCTCCAGCACAAAACTTGTGTCCTGGCGGCTTCTTGTCTTCAGGGCAGCCATTAAGACTGCCACTTCTCCCTGTCTTCTAGGGGAGTTTACCAAGCCAGGGAGGGGAGATGCAGCTCCCCTCAGCCTAGCTGGCGGTCTCCCGAGGTGGGTCTGATGAATCCGGTCCTTTAAGGAGTGAAGGCTATTGCTGAGCGCATTGGGTTGTGCTCCCAAAAATTGTAAGCCGCCCTGAGTCTCCGGAGAAGGGCAGCATATAAATATGAATTGAAAAAAAAGGATCCCTACAACAGGGTAAGCATGGATCAAAGCTGCGCACAATCGCAGTCTCTGGTCCGTCATCGACAAGAATGCCACCGTAATAGTGATTGTTTTTTCTGCAGCCCTAATTATCCTCTGAAGTCTGTGCCTGTCCTGTTGGGTTGCAGAACCAAACCAGATAGTTATAGAGGTGCAGATGACAGACTCAGTAATTCCTCTGTAGAACTGTATCAGCACACATATGGGTTGAATCTGCCTTTCTGCCCAGAGACTGAGTCATCAATCTTTGTCACTCCTCTTCCTGTTGGGACAGGAAGCCCCCTAACCCCAGTCACAACTCAGTCTTGGCCCTATAGAGACGTGGCAAAGGTTGGCTCCAACAATTTCAGCAGAAGCAGCAGCTTATAGTGTGGCTTCTCCCAAAGGTTTGCAAAAAGCATCCAAAACATCGTAAACAGGCAACAGTTGGAAATCCTGCCTGCTCCGTTTTTTTTCACGGCCCCCTGAACTATCAGTTGAAGGCCTAACAGCCCAGGCAGTCAAGGGGGAGCCCCCAACGATCCCCCAACCCCGGGGTGTGTGTGCTGAAGCGTGTCGTTTCGATCCCAGGCTTAACTGGGTAGCTCCAGAGCAGCAGCTTTCGCTTTTGCGACCCCCAGCTGATTTTTGGGGCCGGCTATTGTGCAGACTATTCAGGAGACTGGTAGGGCCACCACTGTCACAGCCCAGGGAAGGCTTCCGGACCTTAATTCCCTTTGGAGCAGTAGGATTGGAGGATCAAGAGAGCTCTCCTCCCAGCAATCTGGGCAATTGCAGCATGGAGTCCATGAGTGCTAAACGATCCAAACCGAGTCCCAGGAAGGCCAGATCTGCAAGTAAAGAGGCTGCTAACAAGATAAACGCAAAGGCTCTTTATTCCAGAAAGCCCACAAGAGCAGAGGAAAGAAGGCAAAAAGCATTGGAAAAGCAGTTCTCCAGAGCTCAAAAACAAGCTGACCAGAAGAGGTATTCCCCTCCCACAGCCCAAGGCCTGTTAGTCCCTCCCCTCAGCAGCCATTAGCATAGGAGTTGCCTGCAGTTTCAGGGACTTGGCCACCAGAGGGAGATAGGAAGCAGGAATTTATCCCTGTTGGCCACCAGAGGGAGATAGGGAGCAGGAATTTATCCCTGCTGAGGAAATTCAAACTCAAGAGATTTCCTTTTGATTGCATGCTTCCTCGTCCTGCAGAATTGCAGACCAGAGACAGGATTGGATCACCTGAGGCCTCCTTTACTCCAACTGCAGCGGGGATGCGCTCAGCAGAAAGAGTGGCACCAGAAATATCAGAGGATCTTAAGGCCCTTATTGCTCAGGACATTTCTCATGGGGTAGCCTCCTCCCTGATCTTCCCCCAGATCAGATCCTCAGCCATTGCAGTCAGTGCAATATCAGGCCTCCATGGGTTCCTCTAGGCACCAGAGAGAGGCCTCTCCAGCCCACTCCATCAGAAGCAGGGCATCTGGGATGGAGGAGGAGGTTCAGAGAGAACAGGGGTTTTCTTTGGTAGAAGAGGACTACAGCGAGTGCGTACAGACAGGAGTGCACAGGACCAGACTTCTTCCTGCCCATAGGGACTGCTAGCTTTGGTGTGTCTCATATGTGTGGATTATCCACATATTCTCCAATATTCTGGAGAATAGGCGTTGGCTTACCTGAATGCAGTTTCTCAGCATGCCTTGGGATAATCCACTCCCATCCTGGCAACCATCTGGTCCAGTGTCCAGGTGGGAGGCAGAGCCAGCGCCACAAGAAGATCATCAATGGCTGCGCCTTCGTCATGACTGGGGCTTGGGGGCTTCGTGCCCCGACAGGAAGATGCGTTGCAAAGATTGATGACTCAGTCTCTGGGCAGAAAGGCAGATTCAACCCATATGTGTGGATTATCCCAAAGCATGCTGAGAAACTGCATTCAGGTAAGCCAACGCCTATTCTCATAAACATACAGTACTTCGTTAACTTGGTTTCCTTTTGCTTTAGTTTTAGTTTTTGCTCTAGTTTGTTTTATGCTTTCCTTTACAAAATAAAAGAAGCCACCTTAAATGCTTAAAAACTGTAGAAGGTAGATTGTGGCTGGGAACATGATTTCTGATTGAAATATAGAAGTCGACAGCAAAATTTTGAAAGTACAGTATGCTCTGCAGGACAAAAGTAATAAGGATCAGATTTCTATTCTGCAGCAAGTCATTAAGAAATTTATGAATATAGGATGGAGGTTTTATTGTATGGATGTTGATTTAGAGATAGTGTACAATAATGACAAGTTGAATTGTGTAATGCTTTCTACAGATATGTAGGTCCAGTTGCTGTAAGAATGTTTATGGAAGAAATGAAGTATGTGGGACAATAAATGGAGTGCTTAGCAAATTAACAATAGAAGGAATAAGAAAAGAAAATGTGATGCTCCCTGATTATTTATGTATTTATGCACAAATATATAAGGAATGCTTGTGAAATTGGTAAAGGATATGAATGTGTAAATTGATAGAGGATATGAATTTGTAAATAAAGCAATATTGTTGGCAGAAAATCTAAATGAATTGCAGCAAATCTTAAGTTGTATGATGCAGCAAAGAATATAGTTGTAAAAATATAATATATCAAAGACCATGTAGTTGGTGTTTAACAGAAATGGACTAAATAATTCCAAGTTATATAAAAAGGTCGAAAACTGCTTAGGTTTTGGAAGGTTGAAAAATGTATAGATGTATTAGTGTACCTTGGTAAAATATTTATTTAAGCATGGTGGAAAATGAATGGAGAAGTTTCAAGTTGTGCCAATGCTGTAGAAAGGTTTTGGATGTACGTAATCTGCTATGATTAATGAATTTATCGAAAGAAGGAAAAATGGTTACATGAGGTCTTGCTTCTGCCTACCTTCTTTTAGTAAGAACTGGATATGTTGGTAAAAATATAAAAAGTTGATGAGGTGAGAATTTCTTAGTTATTCAAGAAATTAATGTATTAGAAAGGAGAATTGTATCCAATAATGAATGCAATATGAATATTGATTGAATTTAGAAATGTGTGACTAATACCAAAATACTTTGAAGTGTTTGGGTCATATAAAGAGAATATAAGTAGTGGGCTGCGTCCTACAAGTTGGGTTTCCTTGATTTGTATACACTTGAAAAAGAATATTGTAATAATATTTATACATGCATATTTTTTCAACTAGCCTGCAAAGTTTAAGAGACTTACACAAGTAATTTCTTTTGTGTTATTGTCTAGCAATGAATATAGTCTTATCTAATTAGCTTAAATCAGCGAGCAGATAGAGAGGGGACCATTATTTATGTTGTGTTGTATATTAAAACAAATACAAATATTTTGTAATAGATTTTTTAAAAATCTGTTTTGTTTTATTCAGCACGCCAACTAACTGTTCAAATGATGCAGAATCCTCAGATTCTTGCAGCCCTCCAGGAAAGGCTTGATGGCTTGGTTGGAACACCTACAGGATATATAGAAAGGTACATTACAGTCCATTATTTTACCATCTTATTCCTTGATCAGTTATGTTTTGGGGCGTGATATCACATACTCATTTGGAAAAATAATGAAAGGAATGTGTCTTATTTGTGTAGTTAAATTGTGCAACTGACAACAAAAATTTGGTTACAAGAAAAACTGAGACTAGGATTAGTATTAGTTAAGGAAAACAGTTGTTAAGTGGGTCACACACAATGACCGTTTTTGTCATGGTTGTTAAATGAATCTCTACAGTTATATGATTCATGTGGTCTTTAAGGGAATCTGGCTTTCCCATTGACTTTGCTTTCCAGAAGCCTGCTGGGAAGGTTGTAAATGATAGTCACATGAGCCAAGAACTGCTACAGCTACTTAAATATGTATTATTATTATTATTATTATTATTATTTATTAGATTTATATCCCGCCTCACTTCTCCCAAAGGGGAACTCGAAGCGGTGTACAAAAAGATAAAAAAAATTTCTGTACAATATAAAAACAAGAAACTCATTCATACCAATCCAAAAGCAAAATCTCAAGGTCTCAATGCCATGCCCTCCGACAAAGCCAGGTCTTAACGGCTTTGCGGAAGGCAAGTAGATTTGGGATGGTTCTAATCTCCACGGGGAGCATATTCCAGAGGGACGGCGCCGCTACAGAGAAGGCCCTAGCCCGTGGACCCGCCAGCCGACATTGCCTGGCTGACGGTATCCGGAGCAAGTATTGGATGTCAAGCAACCAAATTTTGATCCCATAACCATGGGGACAGTGTGTTGGTTGACAACTGGTTATAAGTCACGTTTTTCAGTGCCATTATAACTTCAAGCAGTCACTAAATGAATGGTTGTAGATTGAGGACCACCTGCAATCTGTTTCAGAGAAGCTTTAATAATTGATGGTTTAGAAAAGAACAGTCTGCAGTCCTATTCAAGTTTCCTGAGTTATCTATATAGGATTCCACTAACAATGTTGAGAAGAAAAGTATGTGGGTTTTCTTACGAAAGGTAGTGGGGAGCATATAGAGATAAGACAATTATAAGTTTATATAATCTATAATTAAATACATTACAGATTGCACAACTGCTTCCTGTTTTCTTTGACTTTTTTAGAACATTGAAATTTTTATTCTGCTTTGCTGCTTTTGTAGCTTTACTTGAAATAGACAAATGTTATTTTGAGAATATAAATATATATAATAATATGAGAAATAGTATCAGTGTTTCTCAAAATGCAGACGTTCCATAATACTTTGTGGAATTGAGGATTGAGTGTTAAGAACAGAGTACTTCTAGGCCAGTGATGGCACACTTCTTTTGTTGTGGTGTGCCAAAAGCACGCGTGTGCGACAGCACCCTCAATACAATGCGCCCCCACCCCGCACATGCATGTGCAACACCACCGCCCTGCCCCCTTACCTGTACTGCACATATGCGTGCCTCCCAGCTGATTTTTGGCCCATTTGAGGCCGTTTTCGCCCTCCCGCTCAAGGCAATCCTCTGCAGCCTTGGGAGGCTGAAAACGGGTCCATTTTCACACTTCGGTATTTCTGGAAGGTCCATTTTTTGGCCTCCTGAGGCTGCAGAGACTTCCCTCAAGCCCCTGGGAGGGCGAAAATGGCCTCAAACAGGCCGAAAATCAGCTGGGAGGCATGCGCGCGCGGTGCAGGTAAGTTTGGCTGGGGCTCGCATGCCCACACAAATGGCTCTGCATGCCACCTGTGGCACGTGTGCCATAGGTTCGCCATTACGGTTCTAGGCTGTCCGGGTCTTCCTTATTTTATCCCTTCTTCCTTCACTCTAACTCCAAAATCTTAAAAGTGTTAAGTGATAATAAAACATTTCCCCAAACTTTTGATTCATTCTTACATCAGAAAGTTGTCTCTCTTTACTCTGTTTTCATCATCTGTTACTCTTTTGTAATGAGAATCAACTGAGGAGAGTTACTATTTCAAGGAGTCCTTGGTGGCTCAGGCTGTTAAATGCCTGCTCTTAAGATCCAGCTGTCTACAATTACTGTAGGCTCGAATCCCACCAGGCTCAAGGTTGACTCAGCCTTCCATCCTCCTGGGGTAGGTAAATTGAGGACCCAAGATTGTTGGGGGCAATTAGCTGACTTTGTAAAAATGCCGCTTAGTAATAAGCAGGCATATACAATGGAATGAAGGCTATTGCTGAGCACATTGGGTTGTATCCCAAATTGTAAGCCCTGAGTCTTCGGAGAAGGGCGGCATATAAATGTAATTAAAAAAAAAAGATATGCAAGGCTAGTAATATATTAATAGAATAGTAAGGAAATTATAGTTGTGGAACTGCCTATCAGAATTAAAGATGACAGAGCAGTACTAAGCTATAAGGTCAGAGTGAGGTAGCTCTAGATTTGTCCTGGTTTAGATCATGGGTGGGTATTCCTATGATTTGTTATTGTGCTGGACAATTCACTCAAATACCATAATAGGGGTCTTCTAGAATAGATATTCCCTTCCCTCAGATAAAGTCAATCTCAGATAAAGTTGTTCTGGAAGCCTTTCACAAGTGTGACAATTGTGTAATCATGTAAAACTTATATTACACTTGACCTTATCTGAGAGGCCTTCTAGAAGCAAAGTCTGAAAGATTGGACTAAGACATCTTAGCTTAAATAGGCTGTTTTAGGTTGTGTGTGTTAAAATACATTTTTTCCCATTTTTCTCCCCTTGCTGCAAAAGTCCCCCGCTTTTTAGATTTTTTTATCCCAACTTTTTTTCCTGTGCAGCTCAAGGTGGCAAACAAACCAATACTCTTCCCTGCTCCTTTTTTGCTGACAACAATTTGAATCAATCATTCTCTCTCAGCTCAATCTATCTCATAGAAACCATAGAATCCTAGCATGAGAAATAGCTGAGGTGAAATGACAAAATATAGAATCAACAGAAATAATCATGTCTTCCTCCAGTTGTTTCATACGGAATCTGAAGCTGTTGATCTGAACACATCCATTTGTGCATGACATATTTTGATCTTTACAGATTACTTTGCTGGCCATAATTGATCTCAGATGTGCTGTGATCTTGCTTTCTCTCTTTCTCACAGCATATTTAAGTAACCTCTGCTAAACTGAAAAGTCCTTGACCCAAGATCAGTAAGTTCTTGCTGGGTTTAATGATGCTGCTTTCAATGAAATACTATACTTTTTGAGAAGTTACAGAAGCTTGCTTTTTATTACAAGTAACTACTAAAGTACAAGTAACTATTAAAAATTATGTAGCGTGTCAGCTATGCCAGTTTGAAGATAGTTAAATTAACAATAACACATAGAACTGTGTTTAATATTTTGCATGTTTACTTGACGGTAAAAGATTTTGCAGGTATAGTTTGCATGTCTTAACTGAACAGATCTGATGTAATTGTTTACATGTAGGAGATACATTTCTTTTTATTTGTAATCAAGTTTTTTTATTTCAATCTACACATACACATCAATACATAAACAGTGTGGCACCAATACCTCATACATTTTAGTACAAACAAAGTTAATAAAACTAACCATATCTCTTAATATACATATTTGCATTAAATTATAACTTTTCATTGCTTAATTTTTCAACATTTCCATACTCGTTCCTAGTGCCAATCACCATATCATTGAAACATACCTAGTAATTTCACTATTCAATTTCCTCTCCTATTTTTCATTTTTTTAAATAAAAGTTCTCATTTGGCAAGCAGTGTGGTTCCAGGTTTCACATGTCAACACGAACATGACCATAGTTACTTATTCAGTTTCATATCACATCACAGTTCATATTATCATTTTTCTTGAAGTATTCTCATATCTTATTTTACAGTATTATTTAAAATTCTTGTTTCATTTCTGTCTTCATATACCATATTGTGTCATGCCCTTGTTGGAGTCTGATTCTGAGGGGGAGATTGAGCAACTGACAGGGAGTGGGAGTGTGGCTCTGGTGGCTGTGGAAGAAACGGGGGAAGGGCACAGTCTGACTGGGCATTCAGAGGAAGACCCAGGGCCATCCCCTCTTCATCCTAGGGCACGCAGGGAGGAACAGAGAAGGGAGCAACATGGCTTATAAGAGAGAAGAAGGCCCTGATACCTTTTATTAGTTGCAGCTGGGAATAGGATATAAGTGGGGCGTTTGCACATGGCTCCTTGCTGGAGGCAAAGCGTGCATTATCTAGGTCAAGGCTTCTCTGAGTTTTGGCATCCTCCTAACTGTGGGTGCTGCATTATCCTTTGAAAGTCTTTGAAAGCAATTTATCATCCTGGCCTGCAGTGTTAATTACTTCAGTGTGGTTTGTGTTGGTTATTTTAATTTCTAATTATCTTTACTTTGGGTTTGGACTGCATTTCTGCCCTTCATAGACTGTTTTTTGAAGAGTTTGTTATCCAGGTGAGGATAATTGGACATTGGGGCCAAGTTGGAGGCATTAAAAGGAATTTATTCTACTTTTGTGAATTTGTTATTTTTGTGTCACACCCCGGGTCATCACCTAGTGCCTTTATCTGTCATATTTGCAATTTTATCAATCCTTAAGCTATTAATTCTAGAAATTGTCCCCTTTGGTTATTAATTCAAGCTTACCACCTTCATTCTACTTGATAACAGTATTTCCTTATTTACTACATATCAGATATACACATATTTTGCATCAGATTCTGCGTAACATTTTCTCAATCACCATACTTATCTTCTATACATTACAAATGTATTAATCTAATCAATTAATTATAGCAACTGATATTAATCTTTCCATAATAATTCTCATATTTTACACACCACTAATCATCAATTAATATATAATATTCTTGTTATAAATTCCCATTTCCATATTTATTTCATTGAATTCCATATCTAATGTAGCGATAATCCTTTAATAAAAAAGAAAAAAAAACCCTATCAGTTACAATCTTGTCTATTTTCAGTACTTATTCTTATACATCACCACACATTACCTTGCGGAATCTCCTTCCCTATTCTTATTTAGCCATTATCTCTCGCTCTCATAACAATATAGTTTCTTTTCATTCATGTTTGCTTCCTGTTTCTCTTTATTTTCTGGTCCTTTCTCTTGATTCTCTTTTTTCCCATTATAATTCCCCTCCGTTTCTCATTCCAGTTATTTGTTTTATCTCCCTCCCTCTCTCGATCTTTCTTTTGTACTTTCTTTTTCTGCTTTTTCCCTTCCCTTTTTGTCATTTTCCAAACTCTTTCCCCTTTTATTTTCACATCAAACCACTTAATTTTAATTCCGTTTTCCCCCTGCTTAAATGATTGTTGCTCCACTTGGACTTCAAAGCTGGTTTCTTCCTTATTTGACTCCTCTCCCTCTGGTTTTCTTTGTTCTTCTACAAGCTGAGTCACCATTTCTAATTTCTGTAATATATTGCTGCACATTTCCAGTCTCACTTTCATCATTTCCTTCATGTCTTGTAGATCCAATCTTATTTCAGCAAATAATTCCCCCATTGTGTCTGCTCCTTTTTTTCCTTTTTTGTTTTTTCCCTCTTAATATAGTCCAATCCACAAATCCAGTATGTTATTTCAACCAGCGTCTTTTATATTTATTTTCAACAATCAATATTCCTAAGTCTTTATTTCTAGGACTTTTGGTAGATCCTTTTCCAGCTGTTTCCCGAAGTCACCGGGTGGTTCTAAAAAGATCTTTCCCCTTAAAATATTTTGGTATTACTTTCCAGGGTTTTTATTTTGTTGTGATGGAGTTTCTCTTATTTTTTTTAAAATTCCAAAGTCCAATTTATTAGAAAGACTTTTCAAAGAGTCACTGAAATTTTTCCTGTACCATCAGGTCGCATTCTTGAGTCTTTTGTCACAATCCACTATTTCTTTTACTTTCTTGTTTTAAATTATAAAACTTTTATTAAATTTGCTAATTTCATTTATTAGCTATTATTTCTTTTCAACACATTCAATTCCAACATTTATTTAGGCCTATTTAGTGCCAAAAGTCCAATAATTATCCACTTTAGTTTCCAAGCCTTTTGTGGTCAAATATTTCCCTCTGAATTTTCCTCTCCAAGTTAATTCCTTCCAAAAACTCAAGCCAATTTTATAAGTTCAAATTTCCTTCTCACTCTCTCTGGTTGCTGCTTCTGCACACTTTCCTGCGAATAGTCCTTTTATTTTTAACATGTATTTTGCCTGGTTTGCCTTCTCCGCTCCAGCACAGTCTTAGTTTCCTGGACTGCTGCTCGTCTTTGTGGTGGCCATTTTAGACCACTGCTGCAACTTGCCTTCGGAAGGGGTTTTTCTTGTCAGGGAGGGGAGTTGCGATTCCCCTCAATCCTCCAAGCGATTCCCCCTTTCTTCACCACCCCTCCAAGGTGGTTCCGATCAGGACCCTCCAACAAGTGAGCGCGAAGTGAAACAGCGCACAATCACAGATTTTGCTCTGACACCAACAATGAGCAACCGGAAGTCGGAGATACATTTCTTGACAGAATCAATTCAAGCAAAGCATTATTTCCCTCCTTCGAAGAGAACCATCTATTAAAATCTTTCTAAAATTGCAGGCGTAGTTTTTCTAAAGAAGTAATTCCATTCTCTTTAGATTTTTTTTATTTTAACTTGTTTTATTTACCACCTTCATCCTATGTCTATCTAATTTTCATTAGAGAGAGTACTTTGCCATATCTTTTTGCCATATTTATCACACTAAAAGCATTTTGCTTTGTTATGCAAGTTTACTACTTGTCTGCCTTTTTCCTCAGAATAGCAGATAGGAGTGTAATTAGCTGGTTCACTTGGGACTAAATAGCAAATATTACAGAATTCTTCCTTCAGTTGAAAGCTTAGTTGTATTATACATTACATGCTGAGTGGTATTTGATTCTTTTCCTTTAGGGGCTTATAATAAATGATTCTGTGATAGTTTGGGAGTGGGCTATTCTGCACTATGATCTTCGATGGGACCTGTAGATTTTTTGTAGTCCTATTTATAATTTAAATGCTATGGATTACTACTTTTACATGTAGGAATGCAGGTTTGGTAGCCCCTTTTTATAAACTATAGCCCAAAGTTTGGTGGGCATTCTATTGAGAAACACGGATTTAAATGTCTTCTTAAAGCATGCATCCACAGACCAAAAAAACAAACAAACCAAAAAATATCCCACCAACCCAGAGGCTGCTGAAGTGTCTTAAATTTCTCTTTTCTCATTACTGAAGTTCTAGAAATTGGCAGCTTTTTATCATGAAAGAATAGTATTGCTGCATATGTTTATTAGTAAAATGAAGATAGGCATGTTTGAGCATGAAGAGCAGTATTCCCAGTTTTGTAGCCCATTTTTAAACTGTTGTTGATAAATGCAATGTGGAAAAAACAATCTGAGTATAATGTATTGTTGGAAATATTTCTTCCAATTTGATCCAGCTTATACAATATTTAAACAATATTAGAGAAATTCAATTGTTTCATGAAGGCTTTTGTTAAAAATATTTTTAATTTTATACTTTGCATTTGTTTTACTAACAAATATGTTTAATATAGGTATTAATATATATTTGATATGGATAAACAAATTATATGTTATTTAATAAATATGAAAACAAATGTGGTATACTCCTTTTTTCTCTAGTTAAATCATTTTGTGACATGCCCACTGGCATACATGCCCCTGCCTTTTGGGATTATGAATTACTGGTGAAAAATTGTTCTACCAAGCCCCAAAGCCATAAATATTGTAGATGGCTAAGAGAAAAATGTTATATGAATTCCACAGTAATGAACACATGTTATTACTAGGGATTTAGGGCAGAAAGATCTAAAAACAGTTCCGAAATTTGAAATATAAATAAATAAACCAGTTACAGAAAGGAATTTTGATCAGTGACTCACAAATCAGTGCTTATTAGTTTGCTTCTTGCATTAGTTACTGAGTACGGGAGCATGGATCCATGAACCAAATTTTGTTACCAGTTTTGATGTTTAGGATTGCTCCATGAACGTCATACAGACTACAGAGATGACCACAGTTGAGCCCAAAATTTCCATTGCTAAGCAAGACAGTTAAGTGATTTTTGCTCCATTTTACAACTTTAACAAATCATCTTGCCACAGTTGTTAAGTGAATCATTGCAATGGTTAAGTGAATGTGGCTTCCACTTTAACTTTGCTTGTCAGAACGTCACAAAAGGTGATCCCAGGACAATGCAACTGCCATAAATACATGCCAAGCATCCAAACTTGGATCACGAGACCGTGGGGATGCTGCAAGGGTTATAACTGTGAAAATGGGTCATCAGTTGCTTTTTTCAGTGCAGTTGTAACTTCAAACAATCATTAAATGAATGATTGTAAGTGGAGGACTATCTGTAGAGGAGCACTGCTCTTTCCTCTTTTAAATACTATTTAAGAGCAAAACATTCTCATTTCCAGTTTTTGCTAATGTCTGTTACATTGCTATTTGAACTCACATTTTTTTGGAAGGGAATTGTATTTTAAAATGTTATCCACTACAAACCATTGCTACCTGAGTTCCCCTGTTTTAAGAGAAGTAATTTTTGCAATTATATTGCAAAGTAGAAAAAAGTATAATTATTAACTAATAATTGAAAAGTAGAAGAAAGTATAGCTTTCAAGCATGTAATCAGTATATGTATGCATTAAGTAAATATTTTAAACTGATTATTATAGGATTAGTAATGTTGATCACAGAAAGCACTTCTGTAGTATTAACAGCATCCTATCTAGGGCTGATAATCTTTTATGATAAAATATATTAGTTGTCAATTTTAGATTCATATAACTTTTAAAAATGTAAACATTGTGAGAATAAATTTTCTAGAGATTAAACTTTGGAATTTGTCACTTTGTTTCAAATCTACTCTAGGCAGTGAGTGAAATAGTGAGACAAAGCAATAATGTGTTAATATAATAATACTGTTAAGTTGTATTTAGTAAAACTATGTAAAGATAATAGATAACTGCTTAATCTCAATTTTCAAGTCCTGTAGTACATAATATGAAACATATGTTTCTAATTTTTTTCTGAAATTGTGCGAAGGAATGATACGTCACTATATTTTTATATAATATCAATAGATCTAGTTTTGCATGTGCTAGAAATTACACATTTCAACCAACATATTTATTGACATTTTTTATTTTTAAATGAATTATTGTTAGTGTAATCATACAATACACTTCTACTTCCCACAGCTTGCCTAAAGTAGTTAAGAGACGAGTAAATGCACTCAAGAACCTTCAAGTTAAATGTGCACAGATAGAAGCAAAGTTTTATGAAGAAGTTCATGAATTGGAAAGAAAATATGCTACCCTTTATCAGCCCTTATTTGACAAGGTAATCTGTATGCTTTTACTATACAATCTTGAAAGTGGCCTGAAATTCATGTAATTTTGCAGTTTTTATTTCCAAAATGAATTGTGAAAGTATTGAGTATAAAAGTATTGAGTCATATTAACATGGTAATCTGAAAGAACGATGGTTTGATCTTCCAGAGAAGTGAAATAATCAATGCTGTTTATGAACCTACTGAAGAAGAATGCGAGTGGAAAACAGATGCAGAAGAAGAAATTTCAGTGAGTACCTGTATGTTATTGGAAGTAGACTTAAAGGACAGTCCTGCCTTATTTCATGGGGTTGCTAGTAGGAAGGTAGTCTAAAGCCTTTTTGTGTTTGCATTAATGAAGCAGAAGGGAGGGAAGAATGGTTTTTTGTTTCTTTCGATATTGTTCATTTCCTTGTTCAAATTCCCTCCCATTGAAACTAATAGGAGAGAAGTGAATTAGATTAGATTAAAACCAATTGAAAATTACATCTGATGGCAGAATTAGTTTCAACAGCTGTAGAAAATCATGTAGCCTAAAAGTAAGGACATTGTAGCTCATTGTCCAGTATGTAAATATACTTTGTAAACTGCTTTGAGGTTTTTCTTAATGGGAAACAGTATGTAAATATTTTAAATAAGTAAAACAATGTTCACCCAATATTTGTAGCTGGCTGTATACCACTAAATTTGATAAGTATTTAGCACTCAAATATTAGAAAGATTAACTTATTAATTTTAACAAGGAGGAAATGAAAGAGAAGGCCAAGCTTGAAGAGGAGAAAAAAGATCAAGAAAAAGATGATCCTAAAGGAATTCCTGAATTTTGGCTGACAGTATTCAAGAATGTTGATTTACTCAGTGATATGGTTCAGGTAAGAGAATAAACTTAATTATTTGAAATGTTGATGATAAACTAAATTTTAAGAATTAGAATATCTTATTCAGAACTAGGTAGCATGGACATCATTAAAATATTTCTTCTGGGCTGTAGTTTTATTTTGTGTAATGTTCCATCATTAATCCTTTCTGGGACTCTTCAGATTGAAAGTCTCATATTTGGTAGAAATATAGCACTAAGAATATGATAAATTCTTTATTTCTGCACAAGTCTTTTTGCTGTTCTATGAAAATGTTCCATGGTAAATATATATTAGCACCTATGAAACCAGCCAGTAAAATTGTTTGATGCTAAATGTAATCTGCTGCTCTTGATTTTCCTCTTTCGTATTATATTATTTCCTACTTTGTAATTGCATTAAAAGTGTAAAAAAGCATTGCCTAATGTATTACAATTTTACTTTACATGTATAGGAACATGATGAACCTATCCTGAAACATTTAAAAGATATTAAAGTGAAGTTTTCAGAAGCTGGAGAACCCATGGTAAGCTTGTATTGTTAAAAATAATAATAAGGCAGCTAAAATATTCTATGTAGATTATTATTAAATTTGTATGCTAATTGACTCCCAATGACTGGGTGGCTCCTAAGTAAAAATATTAAAAATAAGAAAAGAAAAAAATACAGATATAGGAGAGAGAAGAAAAATGGCAAGGATGAAAAGAACCAGACAGGAATGAAAAAGAAACATGCCACACCTTCTAGGAGAACACATTAATCCTTGCCAGCAAGATTGGGTGAAGAACCAAGTATTTACAGTCCTCCAAAATACTAGCAAGCTGGGGGCCATTTGCATCTTGGGGAAGAACTCATTTCAGAGGGTAGGTGCTGTTACAGAGAATATGTGTTTCTTCAGTCACAATATTGCACATGACCTGTGTGGCTTCATAGCAAAATTAAACACTGAAGATATGTGTAACAATTTGATATTTCATAACAGTAAAAACTTTTGGACTAACACCTAAATTAAAATGTTAAGTAATCAGAAATGGCTATCTTCAATGACCAGCCCATTAATTATGATTAGCATTATATCAGTTTAAAGCAAAAAACTGTTTTTACCAAGGTTCCCTAATTGCTGAAACTTTTTAATCTTCAGCCCATAAGGATGCCTGAAAAGGAATATTTAAAGAATTTATAAGTTCACTGCCTAGTTAAGCATATACAGATAGTTTATTTTGATGAGAGTTCTATTGAAGTTATACCGTGGGGAATTTTTCAGAGCAAGTTCTCTAAAAGGAAGGAGTTAATGGCATATAAAATACTAGTATTTCTTTTGAGGTAACACAGAGGGGACAACTTGGTTCTTTAATAGATACAGAATTCATATTCAGCCATAATTTTCAGCCTGTTGTAGCATTTGAAGAAATGGAGAGGAAAATGGACTTCGTTTCTTAAAGAAATGCAGTATATTGTACAAAACAATATAAAAGTTGTCAGTCTCCCTTAATTTATGGCTCTTGGTTATATTTGCTTGGATTGATTGAAATTACAGTTCAACAGCATTAAGAACTGATAACGTCAAAGGCAGAATTATTGATACCTTAGATAAAAGAATAAAATTAATAGAGAATGTAATGAAGTTTTGCTTTGTGGTTCAGATTATAATTATGTATACTTATATTTGTATTTTTTCAAAGACTTTTACTTTAGAATTCCACTTTGAACCTAATGAATTTTTCACAAATGAAGTAGTAACAAAAACATACAGAATGAGGTCAGAACCTGATGATTCTGATCCTTTCTCCTTCGATGGACCAGAAATTATGGGTTGCACAGGGTAAGTGTAATTTTGTATAATAAGTGGTCAAGAACCAATGGCCTCATAAAGTGTTTAAATAAATACAGGTAGTCCTTGGGTCATTTATTTAGTGACTTCAAAATTGTGATGGGGCTGAACAGGTTCTTGTAGTTCCAGTCATTGCAGTGTCCATAGTCACTTGATTGTGATCTGGGCTCTTGGTGCCCAGATTGCTGTTAATGATATTGAGCTGAGGTTATGTCATTGCGATTTCCAACATTCCTTGCTGGTTTTCCACAGAGTCAGTGGGGAAGCCACTAGAAAATTGTGGTCCTCACTTAACAATGGCAACCAGGCCTGCCAGAACTGTCTTCACTGACATAGTCATGTGACATTATGTTTTATGACCACCTAGCTTAAAACATAAACCCTGATTGCTGTCAAGCCAAGGCCTACTGTAAATTAATTATAGTTCCCGTTTATTAATTGCCTCATTCAACGATCGTTTAAAGGTACACTTGTGCTGTTTCTCAGTCATGTAATTGCTATTATATTCAGTACACATTGTACTGTGACTGCCTTACTGTTTTTCTTTCCCCTCATCTTTGCAGACAGATTGGAGAGGAAAGAATTCCAAGAAAGTAAGCAGGTACACAATAGGGAATACACAATGAAAACAATGTGCTGGCAACCAGAAGCTCACTGCACAACCAAGTCAGTGTACTCTCCATTGTGTGCTTGCTTACTCTCTTGTATTACCTTCTTTCCCAATCTCTCTGCTTTGCATGGGTGATGAGAACAAGAAGAGAAGAAAAATTAAAATTATGATGTTGAAATTAATTTACCATTGTTTCTATTGATCACCCATTAACTGTTATCTTAGCCAGAAACCATGTGAGTGTTCAAAGGATATAAGCTAAACTCAGATCAAAGGTTGCAATTTTATATACAGGTAGTCCTCAACTTAAAACTGGTTGCTTAATGACTTGATCACAATTTATGGTTTTGCCAGAAACAGGAGTTAATTTCCAGTTTCCAGAAAAAAAACACCCATTGGGCATACTTAATGACCATGACATTCATTTAGTCACCACAATATTTTTTGAATGACCATAGCATTTGCTTAGCCATCCCCCCCCACCCAAAAAATAAAGGAAAAATCTGTCATGGTTACATGATGACCCTTTTAACCACTGGCATAACTTACCATCTTAGTTCTGGACTCAGTTACAGTTGTAAGTCAAGGACTAACCATAAAAGCAAAAAGTATAGAACAAGGAGCTGATAACACCAAGCAAAAAGAGGAACCAGTGCACTAAGCAAATAACAGCTGACAACAAGAGAAGCCAGAGTACCAAATGCAAAGCTGTAAGCAGATGTCTGCTAAAATAGCACCAGAGTCATCTGAAATTGTCTGCTAAAATAGCACCAGAATCATCTGAAATTGAACCAGGCATTGCTTCATAAAGGATCAATTGATAGCAAATAATACCTACATCAGCAAATGGATTATAATTAAAGTTTCTAAGACCAGGAGATTTCAACCATTAAAAGTAGAAACCATAGTTGTTTAGAATGAAGTGTAATTGTTGGGTCCGGGTTCCCATCCCGACAACGTCTTGATGGCTCGGCGCTCTGTTTCCATGGCGCTCCATTCTGGCTCCATTCCTTTCTGCCAGTGTCCTGCTGTGGAGTGACGGCGGCGGTTTGGCTGCGCATATGGCCACCGTTTCACCTTCCTGACAGGGTCTTGCTGTGTGGAGGGGAGGCAGTGTTTTGGCTCCATGTATGACTGCCGCATTCCGCCCTGTAGTCAACTGGTGGGAGGGGCAATGGTTTGCGACTGCACCAGCTGTTGCAGGCGGTTGTGGAAACGGATTTCATATATCTCTTTAACATGAAGCTAGAGGGCAGAGGGAGGGGTTGACTAGAGCGTTTAGGCACGGGGCGGAGGCGCATGGGTGTAATTACAGGGTTATGTGTTAATTGGGAGGGTATAAAGTCAGTGTGGAGAGGCGGTTGCTCTCAACACTGACTTTAAACAGATCCTTGTTACTGTTACTACTGAATGCCACCTGGAAATCCTACATTAAACCTTGTCATTGTGTTCCACTACTTGTGAGTACCATGATTTATGGAAAATGTGTCCAGTGTCTGATAGGTTGTGACAGTAATTCTTATATGAGAACCATCCAAAATAGTCTGAAGCAGACATAAATATGCATGGATATATTTTAATGTTGTAAAATAAATGCACAGACGTCAGTACAGTAGGTTGTCTTTAAGTGGGCACACAAATAGGCTTTTTCCTGCAAAGAAGATAAACATATTCTGTGCCTAGCACTCCTAGTGTTGGAAATAGCAATGTTAACAAATAGGACACTTACATTTTCTGTGTTATAACATTGCACACGGAATTCTTACATAATTAATGCAATTAACATTCCCAGAATACAAAACATGCTTTCAGGTTACTGTGAATCTAGAACTGTGAATCTTGCTTTAGTTTTTTTCCCTAGCGTTTGAATTTGCTTAAATTTATAAGAATAATGGGAGATGTTTTCTCATACCATCTGTTCTATCTTCATTATCATGATTGTTTATCCCTGATGAATGCCTAGGCTAACCTTTCCTAACCTAGCTTTATATTAGGTATGCTAGGCTAAAGTGTTTATATTTCATTGTGCTGCCTTGGGGGTCAGTGAATAAAGTTCAGTGCAATATATTTAAGGCAATCGTTTGCTGAACTTTCCAGCACCACTTGCCAGATTACCTGAATGTCATAGTTTCATTGGGATTCAAATACCTATTTTGGATTGGAATGGTACATTTTTCATTCTGCAGTAATAAATGGGAAATGTATAAAGGAATGTATAAATCTGTGTTTTCATCTTAATTTTATGGCAGATTGAATACATTGCAGAATTCTGAATGGTTTAGTATATATGTAAAATTTTCAGAAGGAGAAAGCCTATTTATGTTGTGTGCAGAAAAAGTAATATGTACTGTACTATTCATTCCTTAGTATTAAAGAATTACGTTCTGAGAAATCTAAATTATCTTCGTTCTTCATACAGTTGAATTACTCCTATATTCAGGATCCAGTTTAGCTGTGTGATTGGTTATGTGATAACTATGTGCCAGGACTATAATAGTTAAAGTGAACATGTAGGTATGTGCTTGGTTTCATAACAGTTTTCCATAGGTGCCAAATAGACTGGAAAAAGGGGAAGAATGTTACTTTGAAAACTATAAAGAAGAAACAAAAGCACAAGGGCCGTGGAACAGTTAGAACAGTGACAAAAACAGTTTCCAATGATTCCTTCTTCAACTTTTTCAGTCCTCCAGAAGGTAAACTTATCTATCTATCTATCTATCTATCTATCTATCTATCTATCTATCTATCTATCTATCTATCTTCCTCTAATGTTCCAAATGAAAAAAAAACCTCTATAGTAAATCAAGAATGTTTTTGGCGGTTGGTTTTGACACTTAAAAGACTTTCTAGAAATAAATATCCTATAATCTATTTGAGAAGTTTTTGACTTGTGCTTAAACCATTCTGAAAGCAAACATCATGGAACAAAACTTTAAGGATAACTTGAAAGGTGGAACTGTTTATGTGGGAAGCAGGATTTCAAGCATTTCATTCCAAACCATTTTAAGATTTTCCAGATGATCATAAGATCCTGCTTACAGAAACACACTGAAAGCGATGCAAGTGATATCCCCATGAAATGGAGACATTTGAGACCAAAACTTAAATATTCTTTGTCTGTGCTTGGTTTTTAAATAGGAGTGCAGAAATAGACTGCTCTGTATTCTAATACCCATAAATTAACAGTGCCTCCGTTTTGTCTAACTTTAGCCAATCAGCTTACATTATATTTTATATAATGGCAATTGAACAATGGTTTGGGACAGCTTTTACCTTGTTACATGGAAACAAAAGGTGGGCGTTTCAGGTAGTTACTGCAGTTAAATAATGTAGCTTTCTTAAATATATAATGTTGCATCTTTTTTTTCCATTTCAGTTCCTGAAAGTGGGGACTTGGTAAGTTTCACGGTGATTTTCTTTATGAATGAAAACATAACTTTTAATTTTTTTTCATTGTAATAAATGTATCCCTTTGCTAATATATACAGATACATAGATACGTAGGTCTTGGTGTATTGGGTTTGTCCCATGTAAGATTGAGAATACCTTGGCGACATTTCGACGAGATCCCACTCGCCATCTTCAGGCTGGTGTCTTCAGCTTTGTGCTTGTGCCAGCAAAACGTGAAGTAAGATTGAGAATACCTTGGCGACATTTCGACGAGATCCCACTCGCCATCTTCAGGCTGGTGTCTTCAGCTTTGTGCTTGTGCCAGCAAACGTGAAGTAAGATTGAGAATACCTGGCAACATTTCGATGAGATCCACTGCCATCTCAGGCTGGTGTCTTCGGCTTTGTGCTTGTGCAAAGCGTGACTGGCTTTGCTGGCACAAGCACAAAGCCGAAGACACCAGCCTGAAGATGGCGGATCTCGTCAAACGCCGCCAAGGTATTCTCAATCTTACATGGGACAAGACCCGAATACACCAAGACCTACATACCTTTACCCATGAAAATCTACAAAAACATACATGCACACAGATAGTACAGCAATATTAAATGATCACAAATTCCTAAAAGCAGATTTAATTGTTCATGTGAAGGATCCAGGCAGTAAATGGATACTTGCCATTTATGTAAGTACAAGTAGACAGCATTGCCCATACTGTATGTGTCAGCGTTCCAGGGAATATCCATTCCGGTCAGTAACTCCAAGACAGGCATCATCTCAAAAGTACTTTTATTAGAAGAGCACCTGGCACATCTGTGGAATTCTGAAACTAAAAGTTTCCCTGACTTCTTACAATGTCCCAACCTACAAACCATCCCCTTTTTACTCATCACATCACATGAAGCAGTCCCAAAGTAAGTTCCAATTCTTTCTGCGCCACACTCTTTGACCTTGAACTATCAAAAGAATTCTATTTTTTCTACTAAGAGCTACTCAATATCACCCCCCTCCCACTTTGTCAAGTTATGTGGCAGCGATGAATAAGGATTCCATAGCTGACTATGTATGAAAGGATCCAGTGCAGACAATATATTATCCACTTAAGAGTTAAAACTTATAAATATATATGTGAGAGTCCAAAAGATAATATAAAAGTATAACTTAAGGAAAAAGTACTGTGGCCATACAATCAAAATCATCATCTATGAATTCATGCAATATTGCAGGGTTGTTATTTTTTTAGTAAGAATTGATCTATATTTTATCAATTGATGCTGCTGCTAGGGAGATCTGACTGAAATCAGCTACAACCAAGTATTCTTTGTGGTGGCTTTAATACTCTGAAATTTCTTCCATTTATATAAAGTTTTCACCCACTCTAAACATTTTTATATACAATTTGAAAACTTATAAAACTTATTACCTCGCATTTCTCTTTTGCTATAAATTTCATGTTAGAGTAGTATTTGTAAGGATTTGACTAATGTTTTATCGTTATTTATTAATACAAATTTTAATTAACACACTTTGTAGACTACTGCAAATTAACTCCCAGGAGAATCCAAAATCAAATTTGATAAATATTTTGTGAACTTAAGAATTCAATATTTCTTTATAGGCCAATAAATGATTTTTTTGTAATTTAAAAAAAAAATACAATGTAGTGTCTAGATCAGTATTTTTCAACCTTTGTAACTTTTAAGAAGTATGAACTTAAATTTCCAGAAGTCTTCAACCAGAATTCCTACTGGGGAATTCTGGGAGTTGCAATCGACACATCTTAAAGTTACCAAGACTGAGAAGAATAGAATAGAATATGCTGCTGACACTAAAGATGTTGAATGAAATTGTTTTTGCATTTAGTAAATGCAGATAATGGCACTATATTTATTAATTTATGTATGCAGGATGATGATGCTGAAGCAATTCTTGCAGCTGACTTTGAAATTGGCCATTTTCTACGAGAGCGCATAGTTCCACGATCAGTATTGTATTTTACAGGAGAAGCCATTGAAGATGATGACGACGATGTAAGTTGTGCTTTAATTTCAGTTACATCAAAATTATTCTAATATTAAATTGATTTAAAGCTAGGTTGGCCTGTAAGTAAATATGCATACATACTATACTCACCATACTATTCCCTTTTAGGCTGAACAGCGGTACCCAGGACATAGGAAAGAAGCAAATAGAAGCAAATGAAATTAAGGGCCAAAAATAGGAGAATTTAGTGACAAAATTACAACTATATGCATTTGAATTAAAGCAAAAATATTTCTGAAGATCAATGTTAAATATTCACTATTTTGCCTTTATCTTGAGTTTTGTTGAACTTAGTATGCTGTCGAGTATTGTGATGATAAGCCTCAAAACTGAAATTGCAGTTACTCCATTAGACTGGGAGGATATGAAACCATTTTGAAGAATCAGAGAAGCTAAAGTGCTCCAAATTTAAATCAATTTTAGCCAATAATTCAAAACTATACCTTACCACAGGATAAATGAAAGATATGCTAATCTTGCTTATGTGGAAAATAGGACATTTCATTGGTTTTAACTTGAATTGTGTATTTGAGCTGTTTATTTTTCAAGGCTTTAAATGTACTTAAAAATAATGATAGGTAGCTTCTTGGATCTCATGCATTTATGATAGATCTTTTTTCACTTTCTAGTATGATGAAGAAGGTGAGGAAGCTGATGATGAGGTAGGCATTATTGTGGATTTCATAAACATTAAATTAATTGATTTTAGCAATTTAAAGTTATGGAAAAAAGTAACTGAGGGGAATTTTAGTCTTGCTGTACATGGCCAAATATACTTATATACTATACATGTATTTTAGGAAGGAGAGGAAGAAGCAGATGAAGAAAATGATCCAGATTATGACCCAAAGGTATGTGATCACTTCATACCTTACTGAGTAGTATTGAGTAATGTGCCATAATGGTACAGTGGTTAGAATGCAGTATTGCAGGCTCCTTCTGCTGACTGCCAACTGCCAGAAGTTTGATTCTCACCAGGCTCAAGGTTGACTCAGCGTTCCATCCTTCCGAGGTCGGTAAAATGAGGACCCAGATTGTTGGGAGCAATATGCTGACTCTGTAAACTGTTTAGAGAGGGTTGTAAAGCATTGTGAAGTGGTGTACAAGTCTTAAGTGCTATTGCTCATTGCATTTAGAGTTATTGCCTGTAATCTTTAAATTCCTGTAGTAGACCTGTTTGAACACCGACCTATCTTTTTCTTTCTTCAACAGAAGGATCAAAATCCAGCAGAATGCAAGCAGCAGTGAAACTGTGTGTATGTGGCCTTGAGGATTATCTGCACTGTAATAGCCTAAATACAACTATTAGTTACTTACAGCCTTATGTTTTGTATCTTGGTAGAATTAAGTAAACATTTTGTTAAAACAAACTGACAGAACCAGTTTAAAATGTAGGTTCCTTGTACCTAGCATTTTAATAGTACTTTTCTGCCAATATGTAGAATGCAGTAAATCCTAAAGCATGAATTGTTAATTCATTGCTATATATAGTTTGGTTCTAGTGAAGTCTGTTGTCATGTAGCTATTAGACTGCAGCTGTGAAGATATCAGAACTCTTGACGGAGACCACTATTTGTTTAGAATCCCAGAGAACCAACCAAAGTATTTTTTGGCCCAGTAGTTTAAATGGGTTTAAGTCTGCTTGCACTGGCTGTGCCTTCATTACTTTGTCATAGAAATAGCAGTGACTTGTACTAATTAGGAAATGACATACATCTTCAGATTTCATAACTTCCATATAAATTGTTAATTTCCATCAAGACCACATTGAATGTTCATAATTGTCTGCTTGTTTATGCTCTAGGTTTTTGTATTTTGTGATGGTGACCTACAGAAAATCTCTAGAAACATCATATTAAGGTTGTTTATCACTGGGATGTGAATAAACCTAGTATTTTCAGAAACTAGTTGTACTTGTGTATACATTTTAAACTCTTATAAGCAACCAAAGTTGTGGGAAACATTTATTGTTGGAAGCAGTCCTTGCATGTAGATTCAAAACACTGCAATGTGTCAAATGCTGTCTTTCTGCATGGATTCATTTCAGTAGGCCTTACATTTGCATAAAGGTGTTTGGACAGTATTGTAGCTTGATTCAGTCACTTGGCACCTATGCCTCATCATAGCAAGAGTGGAGAATTCCCTCAACCATTCTCATGATTGCTCGCAGCTATATGTTGCCTTAGGCTATTAAAAACTAGTCTAGCAGTACATCACCTTAAAGCTGCTTTCTGCAATCTGATTATATCTAGGTGTGTCAAACTGCTGCTGCCAGTTTCCGATCAATATTGTCGTGTTAGCTGGAAAATCTAATAATGCATCACATTAACCTAATTCTTGACTGATGCGTAGAAGCAGCTTGACTTCTTAAGATAATTTGTTCTTTTAGATCTTCTGATTTTACTGACTTTTTAAAAATGTGTCATTTGTCAAACAAATGATAACCATTTTCTTCCTAAAAAGAATGATCTGTAGGCGGCTGTTTGATGTAAATAATAACTAATCTTTAGTCGAAGCACATTTCTAAGAGACCCCAATCAGCACTCAAATGACAGAATTGAAGAAAGGCAGGATTTGAAATGATTTGTAAAACTTGGTGGTAATGTACAATAGAATGTCCCATTACAGAAAAAAACAATGATTATGTTCCCTAGCAATATCTTTGTATCTAATAGAAACCTAGGATTTACATTGCTGAAATTCATGGCATTCAGTTAAAAAATAAAACATACATGAAGCTCCTGGCTGCAGAAAGGTTAGCTGTCCTGTATATCTGTTTTGAATGTAAACAGATTTGGAAAGGACCTTCGCTTCTGGAGAAGCATTGGATAGGTAAGCCATTCCTCATAAAATAATATCTGATTAGTTATTAAAAGACACACTCAATTTCACAATCTATCCAAACTGATAGAAAAAAAGTACTAGTTTTTATTTCTCTGATAATCTGTATGGCCCAAATTTGACTTATAACTGGTTGTTTTGTAGGAAGATTGTTGTTGATGAAAGTAAATTTTAGTAATGATGGAAACATTGTAACAATAAAAACATGACTTTTGTGACAACAGTGTTGAAACAATGTACAGTAAATTAGAATTTCCGTGTCAAAACACTATATTGTCAGTAATTATGACTTGCCTTTCTCAGGGACTTTTATTATCTTTTGGGATTTTTTGTTTTCAGTTTCTTAGGATCTGGGTCTGTTATTGGTATCCTACCCAAGTACTGATCATCCAGTTATGTGACATTTTAGTGAATGCTCTGGAAGTTTTAAAATCCCGTTTTGTACTTCTGATTGCAATGCCATTGATAGAAATCATCTAGAAACTGTTAGCATGGCTTGTAGAAGAAATTATGGAAACCATAAGCCTTAAAAAAAGATCCAGGTTCAGATAATGGGATCATAGGATGTGATACGTTTTATTAATACATCTGTGGAACAGTCAAGGTTATTGAGGAAACAAATGTCTTCCCATTCTGACATGTATGGGAGGAATGATAAAAAAAATTAGCAACCTTTTTTATCTTTGGCAATAAACTTGAAAATGTTTGTGTGTTTGTGACAGAGGTGCTTGTCTTTTTTTAAAAAAATGAAATGTGATCTGGGCGCAGAGCATGATAGCTCTGTTCAGCAGTTCAGAAATCAGAATAGTCAAATCATTGCACATTCAAGGGAACAGAAGATTGACCAATCTTGTGTTTTTCTGTAAATTCAAATGTTCCACTCTCCGTTACCAATGTAAGTAATAACAACATTACCCAATTAACCATCTCAGAATCTGACAAAACACTTGGAACTGCTATATTTGCATGAGAAGATCTAGCTGCTGTTGATCAAAGAGAAGCTGAAAAAGAGTAGATGTTTCAGTGAGGCAGTGAGCCTTCAACTGAAATAACAGAAGAGAGAAAAGCTTTGAATGGCTGTCACAGTCACCAAATTAAAATATTGTTCAAAATCTGAGGAACTTTAAGCAGTAAAATGCAAGGGTTAGGCCCAAAGAATATTTTTGAGTCAGACTATTTTTGCAAAGAAAAGTAATAAATAGAAATTCTGACAGCAATAATGGGAACACTTAGCAACTTGTACTAATACTTGGAAGCTGATATTTCTGCCAAGGTGTTACGGAGTACTGATGGGAATTTTGCATCTATATTCATTTTTTAACTATGCATAAACACTCAGATTCATAGAAATGTCATGTTTAATGTTGTACCATGTATTAATCACCTCAGCTTGCATTCCCAAAGGCATTGATTGAAATACAAATCTAATAAAGTTTTCCATACAGTAGTATGCAAGTGGTTTCCAAGATGCCATATCTGAGATCTGAGATGCCACCCAGACCTACTTGGAGGGGGGAGTAAATCACTTTTCAGTTTGATTTTATGCCCTTTGGTTATCATGCAGTATTTCAAATATTTTTAAATAGCTTGAAATGTCATATTCGAATGGCTTGAGTTACAATTTTGTCTTTTTGTGGGAGTATGAAGAAGTAAAATGACCCTAAAATTCCATTTAAGATTGACGAGAATATTGACAGCTTTCTTAAATGGTTGTGTTTTCTTAAATGATTATTTCTTCAAGGAAAAATTGCTAAGAAATTTTTGCATGGTTTAGTGGCATGATTTTAAAAACAAACTGGGTTAATGGGAAGAGCAGTTCAAGACACAGTATATCCTATTAAGCAAATCAGAAACGTGTGTACAGTTAAGCTTGAACACTAGGAGGCGTACATGTGCTACACTGTTGATATCAAACTATCTTGATACAGTAGTGTTGAAAAGCTGGTAAAAATAATACTGTTCCATGTGTATTAGTCAAAACTATTAATGATCTTACAAATAAAACTGCAGGCATAGACTTTGTGCACATAATTTATCTGAAGTTAGCAGCTTTCCATTTCCTCACATAATGGAAATAGAGTTCTCTGAATGTTAAATGGGTTTGCTTTCTGAAGTGATAAAAATTTTAGGGGCGTTTTTCATTCTGCCTCATTCTACTCCACTCAAATAATTGCAATCCTGTTATCCTAGGTGGGGTCTTGGCCCAAGTCGTTAAATATGAACTTCCATGATGGAAGTGAATTTGAATCTGGTTTTCCAGATTGTCAGTTCAGCATTTGATATTTGTTTGCAAACATCTGGTAGCATCTCTGAAGAGACAAGGGATCTTTTGGTATGCAATGAATGTGGTCGCAGACAGATGCGAACAAGGTTTACCTGCTTGTCTACCTCCACAAGAATTCTTAATACTGTTTCCAGCCTGTTGCAGCACTATAATATGGGAAGTCATGAAACAGAATTTTACATTGGCCCAATGTTGAGATGCAGGATGGAACATATACCCCAAGTTAGCCAGGTTGTTGAAATTTGTTCGTTGTTGCTGACCTTGATGGTTTATAATGGTTTCTGATTTTAATGATGGGAAGCCAAAACACAAACAGTTACATGGAGAAAGGGGACAAACTGGGTGTAGAAAGAATAGGCACATAAATTCAAGAAAATAGTAAATGGTAAAATAGAACTAAGAGTGAGCATGTACAAAAAGAAAATGAGTCAAAGCTTTTTTATATTTCCAAAAAGGTTATTAAAAATGAGTAACCAAAGGCTTTCAAATATATGCCATATTAATGCAGCTCCTTGGGTTAATAAAAAGATAAGATTTGTAAGGAAATTTGGATAAGTGTACCCAATTCTGTTTGCAGGCTTGGGTATCTATTTTTAAATCTAGGAGCTTTCCATAAAAACAAGCAATGTTCTTATGGTTTCCTTTCCCCTGTGTGTGTGTGTATTTTATATGTATGTATGTATGTATGTATATGTAATGTATGTGAATATATATATGTATGTATGTGTGTGTGTGTATATATGTACACACACATATACACACCATAAAATATTTTTAAATAAATATATTTACACAAGAGTTTCAAGACACAAGAATAGGGTTCAAGATTTGTTTGGAAATCTCAGCTGTGCTATTTATGTAGTTAAACAATAGATAGGTAAAAACAGCAAATATTCAGATGCCTCCATCCATATGTAAGTAAGCAATGTATTATCTTTTATTTCTTCCCTTCCCTTTTCTCCCTGTAGTTAGTTAACAAAGCAAAAATATAGCCCTTTATTTTGCAGAAACTCCCAATCCAATTCCAGTAATCTCATGTCTAACCATTTCTGGGCTTTTTCTGTGAACATCTGTTGAACCCAGCATTATAATTGTCCAGGATTCTGCTGCTATAAAATAATTATGTTACTTGGAGCACGTGGTTTCTATTTCAAACTATACTGATTTCTTATCCTCAAGATTTCTTCATTCTAAAAAATTCTCTGAATTATGCACTCAATTATGGTACTGTGATCCACATTTCTCTTTTAGCAGCTTTTCTGCCTAGCTACCACTTCTTTCTAGAACATTTAGTTCTTAGAAATCTGTTAAGAGCCTATTTTTCCATGAAGAGTTTCACTGGTTAATAATCTTTATTTTCTATGTAGTACAGAGCAAATGAATGATTTGTATCCAGTTACTGTAGGTCTTTATTGAAAGACATTTTTGAAGTAATGGGCCAACTAGATGGCAGAAATGATTTGAGGAGGATATTTTCCTATTTCAATCATGGGCTATTGTTGCAACTATAGAACAGATGTTGGCAAAGGGTAACTTCATAGGTTCTGTTTCCAAAAACTCAAAATATTTCATATAGTTGGCATAGGAGGAAAGCTTTAGATATTGAATTAATAATTGGAAAGAGAAAGAAGAGGTTTATACTCTGGTTCTGAGCTGGTTTAGGTTGTGAAATGACTAGATAATTCATCCAGATTAAGTACTGCTAATACGACCTTATTATACATGTCCTATAGAATATGGCCACTCAGCTATGGCATTTTCAGTCTACAGTAATTAGTTTTTTCCAAATCACCCATCAGTGAATAAAATAGGCCCATTTTCAGGGGAAGATGCATTACTGAGAGTGAGGAAACAAGTAGGGAAATTTTAAGACCTGGGGATTCTTACATCAGCACTCTGAAATGTAATCTTATCCTACTGAGGTACATGCAGTTTTGTTTCTCAGGACTTCATTTTGACGTTGAGGCAAAATAAATACAAAATAAGTACATTTCATATTTATAGAACTAGGAAGATTGCCTATTAAATTAGCAATGGGAATTGTTTTTAGCACCAAAGGTAGCAATGATGAGCGTTTTGCAGTTGTAGACTTCTGAACAATAATAAGTCTCCTTCCCCTTAAATAACTTATGTGTATGCTGCATAGCACTGCTGTGTGTATGCTATGATTTATTACCAAGCGTGAAATAACTTTGCTGTTAAGTCTATAATAGAAATTGAAGTGAATGTTCCTGTTAGGTTTTGAATAGTGGATGCTCTTCTGGCTCGTGTGAATGACATCCAAGTAGCAGGCAAGCATTGGGTTTGCTTTTATCACATTAGGCATTTCTCATAATAATTACCACACAAACGCAAACAAACAAGCGGGGCAGAAGGTTTTCCGTGTTGGGTTCAGGCATCCCTGAAGACGCCATCCTGCCGCTGTCAGTGATGGCTCAAAAGTGGCCTTTCTCCAGCCTCAAGCTGCCCGGAGGGGCCTTTGAGTTTCAGGAGGGAGAAGGGCTCGGCTTCCACCGGGGTAAGGCTTTGTCCTTTGGCGCTGTTGAGACGGGAACCTTCTTCCGAGGGCAGAGGAAAGGAGAGCAAGCCACGAGCCTCCGCCCCCGTCCCTTAAGACGGGCAGGCGAGGACGAAGCGGCCGGGCTTTCCTCGGCAGGCCCCGCCCCGCCTTTCCTTCGCCCCGCCCCCCCCAAACCTGGTGTCGCTGAAATGAAAAAGCCGCTTTCAAAACCAACGGGAGGGGGACGGAGGCCGCTTCCTCCAGCGCTTCTGAGGAAAGACCGGCGGCGGGACCAGAAGCCGCGCGGCTAAGCCTGGCCGCCGTTCGGCAGAAGGCGAAGCCTTTCCGGCGTGTCCCGGGAAATCCCGCTCGTCCGTGCGCCGCTTGCCCGGCGCGCGTTTTCTTTTCACTCCTTTCGGAAGTTTTTGGCGGCGGCGGCAGCGGCAGCGGCGGGAGGATGCTGGAGAGCGGCGGCAAGCCGGTGAAAGAGGGCGTGCTGGAGAAACGCAGCGACGGCTTGCTGCAGCTCTGGAAGAAGAAGCGTTGCATCCTCACCGAGGAAGGGCTTCTGCTTATCCCGCCCAAGCAGGAGCCGGCGGCGGCGGCGGCGGCGGCGGCGGCTTCTTCTCCCGCCAACGGAGAGGCGGCGGTGGCCGCCGTCAAGATCAAGCAGTTGCCCTTCTCCACCATGAAGACGGTGGACTGCGTGGAGCGGAAGGGCAAGTACATGTATTTCACGGTGGTGATGGCCGAGGGGAAGGAGATCGACTTTCGGTGCCCGCAGGATCAAGGCTGGAACGCCGAGATCACGCTGCAGCTCGTGCAGTACAAAAACCGGCAGGCCATCCTGGCGGTCAGGTCGACCCGGCAGAAGCAGCAGCACCTCGTCCAGCAGCTCGGACCCCGCCTCCGGAGCGCCTCCAACTCCGCCTAGACGGGCCGCCCCGACAGGTACTCGCTTTGCCCGCTGCCCGCCTTGTGCCCGCCGCCGCCGCCGCCGCACTTGGCCTCGGCCACTGAGTGCGGCTTCTCCCCCTTCCAGCTCTCCCCGCGTCTGAGGGGAGCCTCTCACAAAACAAAACAAAGCGAAGCGCGGCGGCAGCTTGAAGCCTCTTTTGTTCTGCAGGAGCGCCCACCTTTGCTGGGCAGCTGCTGCTGCTCCGACACCTGGGGAAGGGGAGACCCCACTCACCCGAAACCATTGTGTCCGACATCTTCACGTGTAGGAGCTTTCTTACATATATACACTCAGTACATATGCAGAGGCATGTGAGGTAATAGAGTATGTGAGGGAAAAAATGGCCCTACATGGACTTTATATCTTTTCCTTACAAGCCCTGCTTTGGTATCCTGCAAAAGTAAGGCGTTTTACAAGGACTGCATCTGCTGGGAAATTGGATAACTTGTCTTTTTGCAGGTTCTTGTGTTTAAAACCAAACTGAGCAATTCAGTTCTTAATCAGCTTCTTGTGACCCTCTTGCAGTATACAGGTAAGTCCTTGACTTATAACCAGGTGTTTAACAACCAAAGTTGCGCCAAGGCACCCACAAGGTGCTTACAACCTGGTTCCAAAATTCCATTGGTTCCCCCCCTCCCCACCTAGTCACATGGTAGCATTTGGGGTGCTTGGCAACTGGCCCACATTGATGGCTATTTGCTGTGTCTTGCTGTCATGTGACCATGGTTTATGATGCTCACGCTGAAAAACAGCATTTCCAGTTTTCGGCAAAAAATGTTCCATAGCAAACAATGGATTCACTTAATGACCGCAATGTTTGCTTTGCAACCATGGTGGTCTGTTAACCGCTTCAAAAAAGGTAGCAAAAACAGGTCAGTCAGAGGGTGATCCAATTTATGATTTATGGCCGTGATTGGCAGGCTCTATTATGGTCTGTATGTACTATGGATACTGTTGAATTCAGGCACTGGGGTAAGGAAAGAGAGTTTGTGATTCTTCCCCGCTTCATACAATACCAAATCTTTACTTGGATTTTTTTTTCACCTACAAATAATTCCCCCCAAAACCTTAGGGCTGAAAAATGAGTAGAAAGAATTAGAGGTTAATTAATTTAGTACGTTACATGAATGGTCTCTCATCTGGGATGGCAACCTGTTCATGTAAAGCAGCAATTACGAATATGTTCTCTGTAAAGGCATAATTAGAGTTTTCTGGTGACTGGCATGTAATCATCCGTGACTTCCCAGCAATGAGACCCAAACCAGTTGGTGATTGTGTGCTTTACAGTATTGTAATAGGGATGTATTGAGAGCAGTGAGAGTCTTAACTAAAGTTTAAGATGACTTATGCAATTCGTTGCAAGATGTTTGCTGACATGCTCTTTTGTGAAAATATTCCATTTCATCAGCAGTATTGCATTTAAAAAAAAAGCAATAGGTTTGTTTGTAATTTGCAAGCACAGAATGCTGCTATGTTACTCAGATCATATTTTGTGTGTGTTGTTATAGATCAAATTCAAGAGGCGCTTCTGGAAGTAAGAGGAACAGTGATCAAAGGCTGGCAAAGTAACGGAGGATGAGCGCAAGAGCATCAGTTCAGCCCCTGGATTTTGTCCAGTTTTGACACCATCTGTGGTTGCTGTAGAAATACTTCAGCTGTTCTGGGTTTGGGCTATTGCTTAAACTTAGGAAAGGCATATTTGACCTCAAAAGACATATCTCGCACTGTCATTTTAAAAATTCCACTATGTTTTATTTGTATGTATATTTATTAGTGGGGATTTTAAGTTTTCAGGTTACTTCTGAATGTAGATCATCCAAGAGATAATGAGTGCAGAAAATACTTGCTTTGGTGAATTGTATATGCTGCTGTAGAGGGAGAAAGAAACTGAAGCAAGAAGAAAACAGAATGATGAAGAATTTACCAAGATACAGACTTCATATTATAGCTTTTACATACTGCTTTGCAACAGTTTTCATCTCAAAAAGTGGAAGGCTGTTATGAAATGAATGTATGAAATGTATCTTGCTACATTGAAGCATTGTACCAATATTCTAAATAATGAGAATAACCCGCTCCAAAGAAAGCAGTGTCTTTGAATTAAAATTCTGGATTGTTTTGTTTATTCAACAGTCATTTGACTTGTGGTATTATACATTGTAATCAGTAGTAATCAGTTATACCAGGGGTGTCAAATTTGCGTCTTCACAGCATTGTCACTGACATATTGTGACTTTTTCCTTTTGCTAAACCGGGCGTGGGTGTGGCCAACGCGTGACACACCCCTGAGTTATACCAGTTTTCATATCCTTACTTCACAAGCAGAAAATCTTAATTGACTGACTTACCAGAATATTATTAAAAAGTTATGTTCTTTTTTGTATGAGATTCGTTGGAAGAAGCATACTAAGACAACTCATTGCACTTCTTCATTTAAACTTGTCCCTAGCCTATAATATTTCTTACTGTGGTTTTACTTGATTTATGTTTTTCTGTTTGCAAACTCCTTATCACATTATTTTATATAGAATGTCTTAAAGTACTTAATTAGATAATTTTACCAATATTTCCTATCATTTGGGGGGGGTCATGTCTTACACAATATTTTTCATACCACTTATAATCAAAATTATTTTTCTTAGAACAGATATTTAAATAAACCCATACATAATAGTGTCCAATTGAATATTTAAACTATGTTACATTTATTTTTGTCAGCTTAACTGAATATTCTGGTTGTCCTGTGATATTTGGAATCTTAATATAAACAGAAGAGTTCTAAAACCCTTTTAAGAATCAAAGCCCTTGATCTATTCATTTACAATATAATATTTCCTAATTACTAAAGTAATATATGCTATACTTTTCAATCTGGATGTTCTGTTTTGATGTGTAATCTTCCAAATCTATCTAGTTTTTCATGAAATAAAATTCAATATGATCTACTTAAAGCCAAATTAGACACAGCACGGTGTCTAAATATTGAAATATTAAATATTTGTGTGCAGTTCTATACATTCTTATCCTGATAAATTATGGAAGGTCTCTATAAAGTTTCAGTTCTTACTCTATCCTTACAGAAATGACAAAGTATTAGCTTAGCTTCCACACTTCTCCAGTTGAGAATGTAGCTAATGGGCAATTCAAAAAGCTCATTTGTACAAAAATACCAGGCATAAGAATTGCAATTATAGTCATTCTGATATAGGTGCAATCTTATATTTGGGGAAAATGTGACCAAATTATGACAAGTGGGCTATCATAAGTAGATATTTCAATACTTAAATATTTAAGATTTGAAATAAACATAGATGGGAAGAAGAACAATAGTATTTCTGGCTTCCTTCTGTCTTATCAATGAAAGAATATCTTTTCCATCCCTGAGTATGTTTTAGAAGGTTTTGGACTAAAGTATTAAATATATATTGAGTGTATTGTGATTGGTTCAATCACTTGCACTTCAATATTAAAGTATACAAAAATAAGAGTTTATCTCCAACTTCTTAGTTTATTACAATCCAGAGGAAAAACTCTATATCAAGTCATATTTGATAATGGGGGATATCTACTGAAGTGATAACAACATATCACATAATGCTCCGCAAAGCTGCAGTGTTTTATTTTTCAGACTGAAATGGCCACAGTAGTAAGAAAAATGATTCTTAGTTTTCTTAACTGGAATCTAGTCTAGATGATATCTTTCAATTAAGTGTAGCAGAAATCACTACTTAGTTATTTTATAATCATGGCACCTGAGATAAAAGGTGCAACTGAACTTAAAAAGTAATTCAGTGACTGAGAAGAATTTACCATCATTTTGTATGCCTGTGTGTATCTATGTTTCTGTATATCTGAAATAGAGTTGGTCTTTGACTTACAGCCATAACAGAGACTGCCCATTACAGTTGCTGTCTGACAAAGTGATGGGCATTAAGCGAGACATCCTGTTTCCTGTTTTTTGAAGTACTACTTTGCTTTTTTTCAATCTTAGGGGATTCTAAGAACAAAGTACATAAAATTATATCTTGTCCAACATAGGATACTTCATTGTTAGGTTTAATTTGTTTTTTATGTAAATTTTGTGCTGTTTTAATGTTAGCCGCCCCGAGTCCTTAGGGAGAAGGGCGGCATAGAAGTCGAATAAATTATTATTATCAATTTTGTTCAAAAGTACAATAGGATTTTTTAAAAAAAGCCCTCTCCTGGATGTTGCAGTTCCAACGCAGTAAATTTAATCTGCAATCCTACAACACTTTGAAAGCAGTAGAAGTTACCTCAAGGCTCTACAAACTTTGAAAATGTTTCATAAGAGGTACTTTGGATCTTGTGTGAACGTTTTCTGCTGTTCATTAAAGTCATCATCGTCTTTTCATGCTATCATGCTGTTTTAACAGCTGCTTTAATAAGTTGACTCCTTAAAGCATCTGCATCTTTTTTCCAATCTTATATGGATGTCTAAAAAAGATGTGGCATTAGTAGCAGAGGCAATGAAAGCATGCGCAGCTCTTTCAAACATGTATAGGACTGCATGTTCAAGCAAAAATCTCATGTTATGAAGAAATATTTTGTCCACAACCAGATGGTTCACAGATGGTTACTCAGGGAAAAGTAACTATAGTTACATATCTGGGAGATAGATATAGCAATAGCACTTATATACCGCTTCATAGTGCTTTACAACCCTCTCTAAACAATTTATAGAGTCAGCGTATTTCCCCAACAATCTGGATTCTCATTTTACTGATCTCGGCAGGATGGACGGTTGAATCAACCTTGAGCCGGTCAGGATCAAACTGCTGGCAGTCGGCAGAATCAGACTGCAATACTGCATTCTAACCTCTGCACCACCAGAGCCCCTATTGGGCTCTATGGAACTTCTGGGTTATTTTACCTCTCACCCAAGAACTAGCTACATTCTACCTATTTACTTTCCAGGTCCTAAAAAGGTCAACCAGATGCTGCCATATTTTTATGATACAAATACAAAAATATTAATTTTTAACACACATACTCCTTTTATTTGACCAACCGATGTGAAGATTTTTAAGGATAATGTTTGGACTATAATCTAATTTAATGTTTTAAAGTATTTATTGTTTCCTTTTTAGTAGCTTAGTTGAGATGCATATTCAAATTAAATACCTGATAAATTTAGAAAGGAAGTTTTGTGAACTAGTAACAGCAGATGGTTTGCATACATATATTTAGGTATTTTACCCTTTTTATATGGTGCTTACCTGAGATACGTGACACTATATAATATTCTAGAGAAAATAGCCTTTATACTGATGTTGCAAACAAGTGGTAGGGTAAAAAATAATATTCTGTGCCATACATCTGCTTTTCAATAATACAAATGACGTTATTTTAAGTTTCTGGCACAAAGGATACCAATTTTAAATGTTCATCATTCTGGAAATAAGAGCAAGTCTGTTAATTTAAAAAGAAACCTCAGGTGCACAATATCATGCTGTGTACTGACATGAATTCTGACTACAATGCAAATGTATGATTTCAGAAAATAGGTAGAAAGCCTTAAAAGGGGAAGTATAGTATCAAATGCAATTTTATTCTATTTCAGTTAGCATTTCCAAAAAAGAAAAGAAAAAAATCCCAAACTCCCATTATCAGTGAACTGAAACAAGATAATCTTACATTGAACACAGAAATCAGACTTTCAGATTGACATAGGTATTGCAGAGCTGCTTAATCCTTATATTTATTATTTATTATTATGGAGGGTTCTACAAAAGTTGTGCTAATTTCACTTGGACTAATTCAAATAGGAAATAGGAAAATGTCAAGTTTAAGGAGACACATCCTTTTCAGTGAAAATGAATCACAGCATCTTCAAAGCTAAAGAACTATGCTCAGGCTGGATAAAATTCACTTTAGTTTCATTCTCTTGAAACCCATGGCGGAGGAGTTGAATATTCAAATCATGTCCTTTTTGGTCAATGACTTTTATGTGATCACAAAAGGGGATCTTACAAATGAAGCAAGTCGCCTTCGGTTTATCTTTAGTTTTCTAAAGTAAATGCAGAACCTCCCTCTGTCAGAATATTAATATTAAATATTACATTGCAAACATTTCTTTATTTTCATGAACACACACACACACACACACACACACACACAGAGGGCTAGTTATGTTGATCCATGCAGGAAAAAAATGAAAATCAATATCTGGGTCAGTGGTGGGATTCAATTTTTTTTACTACTGGTTCTGTGGGCATGGCTTGGCTTGGTGGGTGGTCAGGGAAGGATACTGTACTGTAAAATCTCCAGGTGTCAGAGGTGGTATTTGCTCAAAATTTCTCCTGAAGGTTCTCAAATTTAACTGTTTCTCCAAGAACTGATCAGAACCTGCTAAATACCACCTCTGATCTGGGTGATATTAAATAAATAAATAATAATACAACAGTATAGACAAACCTTTGCAGAACTCATTACAAAAATTAAATAGGGAAAAGAAACAAAACCCAACATTTAGAGTAAACTTATTAAACTGTGATATCTGCAATACAAGTAATGCCTAACATGGAATTTGTGGTTAAATCAGGGGTGGGATTCTACCAGTTCCACTATTCTCTAGTTGTTAACATTCTAAGCAATTCGGAGAACTGGTTGGTAGAAGAAATTACTGGCCTAATCCTGTAAGGAAGGCAGGAAGGAAACATTCTGGTGTTGCTTACAGAAACTGCCTCTTCATTAACCCTTATTATATTCTTGGCAGGACTAGACTTCCTGTCTCTGGAACTTTCTGGAGTTTTTTCCCCCCTCCTTTGCTGGTACTTTGCTTGTGTGGAGTGACCATTCAAAGTTACAATGGCACTGAAAAAAGTGACTTATGACCATTTTTCACACTTACGATTGTTGCAGCATCCCCACAGTCATGAGAGGCCAGGCGAGGAGATGCGTGGCTTGATGTGAGTGAAATTGAGTTGGCCATGCCCAGCCAATAACATGACCACCAAGCCACACCTACCACCTAAGCCATGCCCACAGAACCGGTTGTTAAAAATTTGAATCCCACCCCTGGGTTAAATGTGAGGCCTGCTTGCACCTAACCCTGAAATGCACATGCTGCAGTTCCATAATTTTTCAGTTATGTCCCCATGACACTGTCTTCATCTCATAGTCATGAATGAGTCATGATTAAGAAGCCTTTATCTATGCCAGCATTCTCTTCCTGCCCTACTCCTTCACTGCAAGGGGACTATTCAAGAACAGCCTGATTTTTACAGCTGTGTAAAATCTATTCAGTTCTGTGTCCTACTATTTTAGGCAAAAAATTAGGAGATTGCAATAACTCTGAACACAGACAACTGAGGCAAAATATGGTTTTAGCAAGATGGGCAGCAAATAGTTTTCTACTGACCCAAGGATGGGTGGAGAGCATATCGCTCAGGAGAGAGGGAGGAGAGACACTATGGTATTAGATATTGTGGCATTAGATTACACCAATCCTCAGAGACAGAAGAAATGTGTTCTTGTCCCAGCTGTTTGAATTGCATGGGAGAAACTTAACATGGATTAAATCTCACAGGCCCTAATCCTGATCCTTCTTAAGGACTGCAATCATATACATTCTTATTTGCAAATAAGTTCTGCAAATTCAGTTAAGTTTACTTCTGCCTGGTGATGCAGAGGATGACCAAAACACAGAGATGATAACAGCATAGTTCAACTTTGAACTAAGTTGGCTGCATATTGTACATGATTTAATGTTCCCAACAGTGATGGCACCTTTACTTTTGATAGTTGTCCATTTATGCTTTTTACTATGTCCAGAAGAATAACAAAGGCAAATGACAATTCCTCCACCTTAGCTAACAGATACATAATAGAGTCAGAAACAGGAAGAAAAAACCCATAATGCCAAGTTCCAAACTCAATTTTATATATACATAGGTAGAATATGACATACTGTAGAACGTGAAAAATGTTGTACATTACACAATGCTAAAGAAATTAACCACTTAATTAATCACAAATTAACTTGATTATCTAGTTGTCTGTAAGAAAAATACAAAAACAACAGAAAACAGTAGGCTTTGAAGCAAAGCTTTGTCTGTTGAAACTGGATGATTTCATGCACCCTAGCATCTGATGTGCATTCAACTTACATCAGATCATTTTGACCTCTATTTTACACAAGGAAATTGAATGTAGAAGGAATTGTTTAGTCACACAGCAGTCAGTAGGTGGGAGGAATGTACAATCTTCCTTTTGGATGACATGATAATATTAAACTAGCTTTTCCCTTCCCCTCTTTATGAAAAACAAAGTATATTTTTTTCTAATAAGACAGATGACTCAGATATAACATTTTCCATTAAAAAACAATGCCTCACTTCATCTATTTTGTCAACCATCAACTAGCCCCTAGAGAATTCCCTTCCATAAATTACTCTGGGGAAAATTCAGTGTTGTACTCCCAACACATTAAAGGGCACCAGCTTACTGAAAACTGTGATAGAAGACTTACACTTACTGCAGCCATATTTTGTTGATTTAGTGCCTGCCATTTACCATCAACAACAGAAGTGCAAACCTGAGGTCAAAGCAATGGAGAGAAGAGAAAAAAATATAACAAGATTTTATTTCAAATCTGAGAACAAAGAAAGCAGAATAGAGTAAGGACTGCAGATGCCACCATTTTATTTCTGATACAGATGATTTAAAGGGCTAATAAATATCTTTAAATGTTTTCAGTTTGAATTTAAATAGGATTTAAGTGAATTACATGAAAAAGGTTAGACTCTTAAGATTGGAATAGACGCTGAGCAACGAAGTTCTAACTGTAAACATTCATCAAGTCCCTGGATTAAGAACACCCTGGTTTAAGGATGACTCACAATTAAGAATGGAGCCTATTGTAGCAAAGTTTGATTTAAATACACAATACTTCCAGTTAAATACACAATAGTTCAAGTTCATTACACAATATTATTTATACTATATTATTGTTCTGGCTTACATATGAATTTGACTTAAGGACAGACCTTGGGAATGTAATTTGATCTTAAAATGGTGTCATATAATGCGGTATCTGGGTTACTGACAATTATGAGATGGCAGCCAAAAGGCACAGGAAACTCCAACATTTTTTATTTTGTTTTTTGGAGCCCAAGATTATAATCCTATGTAATTTCAGGGCCTTCCCAAGTAACTTGAAAGGCTAACTTAAAATCTACCACTACAATATCCTTGCCCCAGAGCAAGATTTTCCACATCCTTTTTGCTAAGGGCACAACCTTACATCACCTCTATCTTACAGTTCTCTCCCTAAGTAAGGGAGCTGCAGAACGGCTTCAGGGTGAGCAGTGTTTCCATGTTACATCAGAACAAGACACTCTCTGACGATGTTGCGGATGGAAAGTGGCATTACTGCAATTAGGGAGTCATTCTGTAGCTACTTTATCCACTATACATTATGGTAGGTTAATTTATGCAGATGCAGAGCAAAGCTTCCTTCTGAAACCCAGTTTGAGTTCAAATCAATTACTTTTATTATACCACAGAATGTTTTCAAAATGGTGACAAATCCCAGCTTAAGTTAAATAAATATTTTCTAAATCAGGGGTCCTCAACTGCCGGGCCGCTGCCTTCTACCAGGCCTTGAGCCATTTGGAACTGAGCCAAAGAAGTGGCAGGCGAGCGCATGCATGCGCACTTGCCCACTACTCATGCTGAACCATCCAGCTGCCTGCAATTTGCAGGCTCGAATCCCACCAGGCTCAAGGTTGACTCAGCCTTCCATCCTCTCGGGGTAGGTAAATTGAGGACCCAAGATTGTTGGGGGCAATAAGCTGACTTTGTAAAAATGCCGCTTAGTAAATAAGCAGGCATATACAATGGAATGAAGGCTATTGCTGAGCGCATTGGGTTGTATCCCAAAAATTGTAAGCCACCCTGAGTCTCCGGAGAAGGGCGGCATATAAATATGAATAAAAACAATAAATAAATAAAAAATAAGCCACTAAATAGCTAATCTGCTAAGTGGACATCTCTCTGTCTCTGTCTCTCCCTCCCTCCTTCCTACATTGGACAGTTGAAAAATGTCTATTTATGTATCTGCATTGGACTCATGTGATATATAAAATATACTGAGGGTAGGGAACATGCTTTCTTCTAGGCACTGCTAGACCACAACAACTACCAAGACACTTGATTGACCATGTTAGTCACTAACAACTGAAAACCCCAGTCCCAGGAGTCTCAGGCAAAGCTTTTAAAACAGCATAATTGGAATTCTGCAGCAACCACAGGGAAAAAAAATCCTTAAATGATAATAACAGTTTGTGGTTTTCAATAATCTTTACTGCAGTTATTAAAAACAGTCAGAACACAGCCTTGTATTTCTGCAACTGTCCACTAAGGAGTAATGGGAAACAATGCCAATTTTAGCAGGCTTCATTTCTTAAAAAAAGCAAACAAGCTCCAATTAGAGCAACGAGGTGCCCTTTGGCATCCCAAGGGATTTTCAAGTCACTGCTCCGCTACAGCTTCACTGCATTTGCATTCTGTGGTCTGCAAAATATTCTCACTCAGCATCTTTACTTTTTTTTTTCTGTCAGCTCATCACTACACATTTGAGAAACTGTCTACAGGACATAAATATATTATGGAAAAGTTTTGAATGAAGGATTATTACAATACTTTGCGTTAATTCAATAAATATGCATGGTGCAACCCTCGCTGACAGTGCATCATTAATACATTCTGGAGGTGGCTAATGGATTAGATGGCATCCAACCTTCTCCCCATGTGCACCTTGTTCTCTTCATCTTGTTCCATTTAATTTTAACTGAAATTTAAATTTAAACTCTTTATCTATTGCTGCAATGCTCTCTACCTGGGGCTGCCCTTGCGGACTATACGGAGGCTTCAATGGGTACAGAATGTGGCCCCTCCTGTGTGATTTTCATTGGTTGCCAGTTGCCCTCCCTGTAAGATTCAAGGTGCTGGTATTAACCTATAAAGCCCTGCATGGCTCGGGTCCGGGGTACTTGCAGGAGCACCTCCTACCAGCATCAAGGTCCAATCACCCAGTATGCTCCCACAGGCAGGACCTCCTGGGAGTGCCGTCAGCCAGACAATGTCAGTTGGCAGTCCCCCGGGGGAGGGCCTTCTCTGTGGGGGTGACCACCCTTTGGAATCAGCTACATCTACAGCTGCGTTTGGTCCCAGACCTGCACTCCTTCTGCCGTGATCTCAAGACTTGGCTGTTTGCACAGGCCGGCCTGGACTGAGCAGGGTTGGGAATTTTAATTTAAGGGTATTTTAATCAGATTTTTATAATTGGATTAGATAATTTGATAAATGTTGTATTTATTGTTTATATATTTTTGTGTAAGCCACCCCGAGTCCCCCTGGAGATGGGGTGGCATATAAATCCAATTAAATAAATAATAAATACATAATAAATGTAGTATTTTTACTGAATGAGTGTAGGCTGCCTAGAATCAGCTTTGGCGAGATGGGTGGCATATAAGCTTAATAAATAAATTAATAATTCCCATAAATGAGATTTTCCCTTTGGCTTGTGTGTACCATATATGTACTGTCTGTGCATTCATTCATTCATTCATTCATTCATTCATTCATTCATTCATACTAACCACTCTTTTCTAAGATTACTTATTGGGTGCTACATGTAGCATTTTGATAGTTTGTATTTCAACACATATAATTTGTTATGCGTGCTCTTAGAAGTTCAAACTGTGTAATCTCTTTTTTTTTTAATGCAAAACTACCTTAGCAAACTTGCTCATTATTACTGATATGTAACTAGTAATTGGAGTAAGGGGAATCAACGTTATTTATCTTCGGGGGCAATTTCAATAGCAACAAATCAGGTTAGATATATTTGAACATGCAGTAAGCTCTAGGGTGGAAATCTTTCAAGGCTAAGTTACAGAACATTTGGAACACATTACTTACTGCAATTACTGCATATAAATTGAAATCTTGGCTCCCCTCCTAAAATCTTGTTTTGGAGCAGTCTCACTGGAATCAGAATGACACGTTCATTGTAATTAATTCCAGAACTGGACACTGTTATTATGGGATAGGAGTTTGATTAAATAGCAAAGGAAAATTATATAGCTAATTCCAGAAAATGCTGAACTTCATTATAAATTTCAACCTCATTTGATTCTGCTAGAATCATATTATTGATTTCATGCAATCTTGTTTAAAAATTTTGATGGCTTGGCTTACACTGGGGAGTGACCTTATCAATCAACGTAAGATGCACAATTGCCTTTTTTGTTAACACATTACAGTGGTTACAGTCCTTTCTTTTCCAAAATACATGCCGGCACAGTGGTTAGAAGCAGTTCAATTCTCGCCGGCTCAAGGTTGACTCAGCCTTCTATCCTTCCAAGATCAGTAAAATGAGGACCCCGATTGTTGGGGACAATATGTTGATTCTGTAAACTGCTTAGAGAGGGCTGTAAAGCACTGTGGAGCAATACGTATGTCTAAATGCTAGTGCTAGTGCTGTTGATTAATTGTTTTCCATCAGTGTTCACTCTTACCAATTGCAAGATAAAATTTATCTAGGACGATTTGTACTCAACCTGCTCCTTCAGGTCTTCCATCAGTAGATGCTTTGCCATTGTAATTGACTCCATTCACCCCAACTCTCTTCATATTCTTCTCTTTTCTTTTGCCTTTCTCACTACTATATTTTTCTCAAGATAATTAAGTTTATGCATAATTCTCAATATGCTTTACTGTACTGCTTGCTTTAGCTGGGTAGCTGGGATTACCTTTATACCTTGGGTGATTCTACCCTTGGTTTTCTTTGCTCATCTTCCCTGGAACACCCTACTCCCACCCGCATTCTCAATTATGATGGGACAACACAACGGGACTTGGGAGGAGACTATTTTTCATATTATATTAAAACATATGAAATAAACATTCAAAGAAAAAGAAAGTTTATATTTGGTTGATGCAATTCAGAGGTATATCATGGATTTTGGTAGAGCACTGAATGGTAACCATGCACAGTCTATTTTGTGTAATCACAAAATAGGGATAGGGCTGGGGGGAAGTTGCATAATATTTATGTACAGTAGGGCAGGGATTTAATAGGATTACATAGACAAAATCCTGCTGTGCAGTACATAGTACACACTGTGCAGAATTCTACATTCTAGACATTCTAGACATTTCTCACCAAACTATCTTCTACTTCCATTTCTCATCCCCCCCCTTCCACACTGATGATTCCCTAGTGTCATATGCTATTTGCTCATTAGGTGATTCTATTTTACAGAATTTCATTATTTCATTATAAATTTTATAAGTTCACATTCCATTATTATTATCCTTCTACTTGTGAGTCATTATCAGTTTCCATTAACACAATTCTGTTTCTCTAACCAGATCTAAGTGTAAGATTTCTGGCAGTTTTTTGTATGGAAAATATCAAGCAATGTGGCCCACAGGATTGGTCTGTTAACCAAGATTGGCCTGTCCAGCAGGTGATTGAAAAGTAACTAAAATAATGCTAATTTTAAGGAAGAAACTTGGGCTGACCCAAAATATCATCAGTTGCCTAGTTTAATATCAGCATTTGTAAATTGGGAGACAAGACCAAGGATGAGAGTCTTTTGTGCTGCAGCACCCATTCTTCAGAACAACATTACCCTAGGGTAGTGGTTAGATTGGTCCTGCCCCTTTTGTAAGCTTTGAAGGTAAGGCTTGATCATTGGGCTGATCCGTTATGATTTGGAGTTCTGCTATATTGATTAATGCATAACTTGCACTTATCTGCTTATTAAGTTTCATGTTTTAATGTGGATTTTAATTTGGTTTTCATGGGGTTATTGTTTTATTTATATCTATTTCTTGTGTATTTTGTGTGTGTGGTTATTTTAATTGTGTGAGCTGCAAAAAGTCATGAATGTGAGATGAACAGCTATGCAAGTTGAATAAATAAATCATAAGTAAAATTATTGTGTATTCTGGAACTCAATATGTCCAGAATTTTGTAAAGTGGCCCAATTGATCCCTAGGCTTGTCTTCTGAGACAGAAGAAGTGGTATCCACACAAAATTCTCACCATCCAATTAATGTGCATGGTACCAAAGGTAAGCCAATTTAGTCTGGGCACCCGAAGCAGAAAAACCTGCAAATTAGATTGCTAATACTTTGATTAATTGATGGCATTTAAGCTTCTGTCTAACATGAATGCATCAACACTGAATTTCCCTTTAGTACTGATCCTTAGAGTAATCCTGTCCTTGCTTCAATCTTCAGAAGAGCAGCATGTGCAGTGATGCATAGTTCTTCTCTCTTAGCTATCTCACATATTTTGTTTTACAGACTAGAAAATAAGAGATAAGGGTGCATAAATCATGGCCTGGGGATTCAAGAAGGTCAGCTTCTTCTGAGCAGGGAGTAAAATTGAGGTTGCCAGGCTAGGCCAGGGATACTATAAATCATTTGTGAAAAAAGACACTAATTACCAAGGGGAATGATGAATTCTGCCAGTAAAACATTTTATAAGCCAATCTATGCATCCCCTCCATATTTGAGAGACTACAAATATAAAATAATAATAAATTAAATAAATTAATGTGCTGCCCCATTGCAATGTCCAAAATGGTAATTGCTGTTTCCAGCTCTTCAGCTGATCTCCACATAAAATAAACCTTTGATACCAACTTTGAAAAGGTGAATGTAATAGCAATAGCACTTAGATTTATATACCGCTTTACAGTGCTTTACAGCCCTCTCTAAGTGGTTTATTGCCCCCAACAATCTGGATCCTCATTTTACTGACCTCAGAAGGATGGAAGGCTGAATCAACCTTGAGCCAGTGAGACTTGAACTGCCAAGTTGCTGGCAGCCAGCAGGACTGCAGTCTAACCACTGCAAACAAAGCTTTAAATATTCTAATTGCAACAGATGTACATGTATTTATGAACAGAGGTAACTGGATCTAACAGAGGCTCTATCTGTCATTCAATGTATTCTCTGCCTTTGGATCATGAATGTTGACTGATGCAGGTAGGTAGTTCTATATACTATTAATATGTATAGCATGTAAAAAAAAATCTGGATTAATTCAATAAAGGAGATCCATTATCAGCCTAGAACTGGAGATCTGAAAGGAAGGATATTTTTGATTTCTACCTTCAGTTAGGGCACCTAACACCTTGCTAGCAAGGGGTGTCAAATTCAAGGCCTGTGGGTGCTTATATCTGGCCCACGGGGCTGCCCTGGAAACAGTGAAGGTGAGGGATTGCTTTCCCCTCGCCCGGTGGGCTACCCACGGTGAGCCAATTCCACACAAAACCTCTCCAGTTCTGTCATGGGGTGAGAGAGCCCTGAAAGGTGGACTCAGCCCCTTTTATTAGGTTTTCTCTAAAGCAAGCAGTTACAGTACAGGAAGCTCATTCTTATTGGTTACATATTATACTTTATACCATATTTGGTTATTTGTGATATAAGGAAGAAAAGCGGCTGTAACAGGCATGTAACTTTTGCTGATATGTACCAATCATGTTACGCCACCTTATCAGTGGTTGGTGCAGGCGCTATCTGGCTACTGGTGAAACGCAGGTGCAAAAGTTGTGCGAGCAGCAAGCAAAGTTGTTACAGTTTGTGTGCGAGCAAAGTTGTTACAGTTTGTGTGCAAGCAAAGTTGTTACAGTTTGTAGAAACAAACAGACAGTGCAGCTATGTTCTCTGCTGCTAACTTGGCTCAGCTTTTACAGAAGCCTGTATAATGGCTGATACAAAGGCAATTAATGATTTTATAGCAACACGAAGGACCAGCCCACAGAATCTCTGCCAGCGAAAATGGAGCTCATGCGGGCCCTCCCAGGCTCTGGCAGAGGCACCGTGGGCTCGTCCTTCATTTTTCTCTGGGAGCGGGCTAGCAAAACAAACTAAAAACAAAACAAAAGGAGAAATGTTTCCCCTTTTGCATTTGAGCATCCGAGAAGGAACTGGAAAGGAGAAAGGGAAAGAGGAAAGAAAAAGAAGGAAAGATGGGAAAAGAGCAAGGAAGGAAGAAGAAAGGAGAATGGAGAGGGAAGGAAAAAGAAGAAAAGGAAAGAAGAAAGGAAGGTAGGAAGAAGGAAGAAGGAGATTATAATGAGAGGAAGGGAGGGTCTGAGGAAGTCCTGCCTTAGCACTTGGCCACTACAGGTGCCCCTGACATGAGTGATGTCAAGCTGGCCATGCCCACCCCACACCCACCCCCATCCCCCCTGACCCCCAGAGATCAAACACAATCCTGATGCGGCCCTCAATGAAATCAAGTTTGACACCCCTGCTTTAAAGCAATAATATTTAAGCAATATGATAAAACTGCCAACCGCCCTGTGCGAGCACATAGGCAAGGACTCCTTGGGGTCCCGTCGGCCGGCCAATGCCAGCTGGCGGTTCCCCGATGACGAAGCCTTCTCTGTCGCCCCTGACCTCTGGAACCAACTCCCCTTGGGGCTCCGCTTGGCCCCTGATCTCCGCACCTTCCGCCATGACCTGAAGACCTGGTTATTTGACCAATCCGGGCTGTGACCCTCTTTGGGTGGGGTGGTTTTTATATGTTTATATGTTTTTAGTATTTAACTTTTGGGGCTTGTTAGTTTAATTTTTTCGTAACTATTTATTATTGTATATATTGTTGTTGTTTTTTTTAGTTGTGAGCAGCCTGAGTCTTCAGAGCTGGGGCTGCATACAAGTCCCAAAAATAAATAAATAAATAAATAAATAAATAAATAAATAAATAAATAAATAAATAAATGCACACTGATATCCATCAGACACACCGGGTTTATATGCTCATTTCCATTCATCAAACAGTTGGTAGCTACTGCTGTGGAACTGCATTAGAAAGGATGAAGACCATTCTGCTGCTGTGGACTAGCTAAAGGAATAAGAGATATCACTTGTTATTCAAGCAAGAACACAAGGGAAGGAAGATCAGCTGCATATAAATGGCTGCTTACAGCTCATCACTTTGTTCTGGCCTTGAGAAACTGTTCTCCATTGTTTCATTCTACTTCCTTTCTTATGTTTTTAAAAGAGCTTGTCTGCCTTTTTGCATCACTGTTGATCTAAAATAAAGCAAATGATATATATATATATATATATATATATATATATATATATATATATATATATATATATATATAATGTTGATTTCCAGATCTGAAGCAAGTAAAGATCGTACTGGAAAAAGAAAAGAGAAATGGTTTTTCTGCTCACCAATTGCAAACTAGCTTTGCCAATATTTGCACTAGGTTTAATATGACTTTGTCATTCTTCCTGCAAAATAGGTCAGAGGAAACATAAGAAATGAAACTGAACAGCATAGTGTGGCTTGTTGTTAACTGTCTGTGACATTCTTGCTTGTTTAATGAAGTATTTCCAATTACAGTTTTAATGGGAACCTTGAAATTCATCCTTATTGTATTTGGGGTCAAATGACAGATGAAGGAAGCACTGAGATGTTGGCGTCATGCAGCTACAGTAATAAGATCAAAGCTATTTTCATGTAACTGAAATTTAGACCAAACGGGAAACTAGAGTGATTATGTTTTCACTCATTGAAAGAACCTAGTCTTCTAACATAAAGGCTTCATCTAATTCCTGAGGGTGAGGAACTGAGCTTTGCTAATATTACCCTGATTTCTTCTTACTTAAAATACAAACTGACTATAATATCCATGACATTAATGTGGTTACAGCAATGCACTTTATTATTGTACAACATGCTGCCTGCTTTAGCTATAATTTCTGAAACTTTCAAAGAGAATCCCTCAAGAACATCTTGGATATTCCAAAGATATGTATGATAACTCTGGTGATAGAAAATTCTGTAGCTTTCTTAGTTGAGAGGGTAAATAATTCCTAGACACTGTGGCAGATATTTCATTAGCAAGGGTATGCACCATTTTTTTTTATATAGCTTCTCCAAGACTCAGCTGTTCAATTTTGGATAATCCATCTAGCTTATTCCTATATTTTACAAGGGTCAGCTTGCCCCCAACAATCTTGGGTCCTCATTAGATTCGAGCCTACAGTAGTTGTAGACAGCTGATCTTAAGAGCAGGCATTTTAGAAATTATGATGTATCCAAGTAAAACAAATGTATAAAATCTAGGAGGCTATTTTACTGTTGTTTTTTTAAGCAAAGAATTAGATAATCTGGCATTACTGGAATCAAAAGAGAAGGAATTTTGTTAGAGATGCAGAGCAATTCCAGAGGACTCTGGTGAAAATATTAGAAAAAAATGTTATTAAAACTTTATCATTTTTTTAGGCATGGGATGAGGAGGATATAGATGCAGAAAATAATAAAATATATGGGATAAATACAAGATTTGTAAAAATAATAAATGTTCCGGGGCCTGTCCTTGTGCACTTTATCAGGAAGAAGATAAAAGATCAAGTTTTGAAGCAGCACTTTAATACACAATTGAAGATAAAAAATGCAGATGTAATTCAGAAACAAATTCTGGTTAGAATATTGAGTAAAAATGCTCCTTTTGACTGACTCAAACAGAAAAATATTCCATTTCAATGGTACAGATTGGAAATGTGATCTTAATTTTAAACAGCAGAGGCTTTGACTGAATTCTGTCCAAGGAGAGGGAATTTCCAGAAAAATTCAAACAAGAGTTGGCTGGAGAAGTCAGATGCAACAAGAAATTGGCATGATGTTGAATTATTTATTTATTTATTTATTTATTTATTTATTTATTTATTTATTTATTAATGGGGATTGTATGCTGCCCCATCTCCGAAGACTCGGGGCAGCTCACAACTAAAAACAGCAACAACAATAAATAGTTAAGAAAAAATTAAACTAAACAAGCCCCAAGAGAATACAAATACAAAATAAAAGAATAAAAGAATAAAACCACCCCACCCAAGAGGGTCACAACACGGATTGGTCAAACAACCAGGTCTTCAAATCATGGCGGAATTAGGTGCTAAAGGACTGAATTTTCTAAATGTTTTGGCTTAATTAAGTTTTTCAAATATTTAATAGAATATAAATGGATCAAATGCTCCTAAGAAGAGGAGAAAAAAGTCATTTGAAAAAAATTAAAACAAAACCAAACAAAATTTGCTTACAAGAAAAGAAACATATTAGAAAAAAGGTGAAATATTTGATTTATAAAAAAATTGTCTATATGTAAACCCCCCCCCCAATTAAAACTAGAACATGTACTGACTGATGAGTATGGTAGATTTGTTGGGGTGGAAGTTAATTTGCAGTTGGCTAAGACTGATATTGGGAATTTGTGACATAAATAATGTAAAGATCTTATGGAGAGACTAATGGGCTTTTCTTATGAAATTTGGTACTTAAGGGATCGGAATGAAGTGATTTTGCCACAACTAAACAGAACTTCTAAGAAAAATATAAGAATTATGCATGGCAAATTGCCAATTATTTTTAAAAAATTGATGGACAATTTGGAATTTGTTGATATATGGAGACAGAAAAATGGCATTTCAAGAGGGTATATGTATTTTTCTGAAAGACCTAAATCCTTTTCAATAATATATATGAACTGGATATTGAAGGATTTGGTTTTCTATTTTTTTTTTTTCTTTCTTTCTTGTTTGCACTTTTAGCTCCCTCTTTGATTTCTTTCTTGTTCTTTCTTACTCTATATTACTTTGTATTAGTTTTTATCCTATTCATTCATATATACATAAATCCTAAAGATATAAATTTGTTCTGTTAGGTGTGCTAGAGGGCAAAATGACAGACCGAAAGCTTATTTACAATAATGGGGAAACTGCTTATATACCATGTTCTGTATCACTTCTAAACAGGCTTTTCTATAAGCTAGAGAATGCTAGGAATGGTCTTTGATTGTTTACTTTTGTACAGTCAGAAATTGGACAAATCTATTTAAAGAATACTTTTCAAACTGGTTTATTTTCTTCCTTCTATACAACTCATCCCTGCTTCTAGTCTGGGAATTTCCAAGAATCGCCTGTTTTTACATGGGACATTTTTTAAAAGCTAGTAAAATCTATTTCAGATTTTACATTAAACTTGATGATCCATGATCTGATTTTTATTTGAACCGTACAATCTGCCTAGTGCTGAATGCCATGGACTTTTGTGTTCTTTGCAAGGTCACCATTATGAGTCATTCCTTCCTCTTATCTCCAAAGGATAGTTTACAAATGAAGAATGAAGCAGTAGTTCGAAACAACTCTCTTTTAGAAAAGCAAGCCCTCGGGCAAGAGAATCAGACAATCTGAGCAAGATTGGAAACCTCTTGGAGACCTAATCCCACCCTTGTCCCCTTTAGGGCTAAAGAATGCTGAGGCTACAGATGGGTTCTTGGTGTTTTCTTGCAGTTGGAATTTCTTTCATCAAAAGCTTATGGTGAAAATTAATTGAAGCAACACTTCCACTGGGAGGCAGGTTGAAGTTAGGTGAAATTTCCCATTCTCCAGTTATGGTGGTGCCCGGATGTCTGTTTTTTTCCTGACCTACCTGCTTCCCAGTTGTAGTTTCCTGAAAATCTATGACATTATTATTGTGATACCCCCACTGCTTCCTAGCCAGGAGCATTCTTAAAGCAGCTTACATTAGTTAAAATGCAGTAAAACTAGGCAGCATAGCACTTAATTGAGTAATAAAAAAGGCCAACAGAGGCTCATAAAATCAATCGCAAAGTACCATATTCTATCTCAAATGACTTGTGCAAATGTTAATATTACTATTAAAATATGCTGTTAATACTGAAAATTTAATACAAATGGGAAGTTGCAAACCACACAAAATTCTCCAGATATGGAAGCTTGAGAAATTGAGAACCTTTTGCATGCTTCCCCAAAATACTCCACTGTAATGTTTGTATTGTCCAGTTTGTACATGCATTTCCCCCCCCTTCCGCTTGCAATAATTTGGGTTGTTGATTTGATCTTTGTGGTTTGTTGTAATGTGGAATCCTAGTGCCTTGTGATTAAAAAGGAACACCTAAACTTGAAGGGTGAAAAGAACAAAAAAAGAAAACACGAAGAAAGTATGATAGGACAAAAATAGACAGGCTCTCAGTAATTGTGTTTGGGAATGTAAGGTTCATTCATAAACCAAACCAAGGAGATATATATATATATATGTAGATTTTAGAAATGGAGTCTTGGGTAGTTCGGGTCTTGTCCTATGTAAGATTGAGAATACCTTGGCAGCGTTTGGCCAATCTCATCCGTCATCTTCCAGGCTGGTGTCAGATTCTCCCAGGAGAATCGCCCAGGCTGGTGTCTTCAGATTCTCCCAGAGAACTAAGCTGAAGACACCAGCCTGAAGATGACGGATGAGATTGGCCAAAACGCTACAAGGTATTTCAATCATACACGGACAAGACCCAATACACCAAGACCTACATACCTTACCCGTGAAAATTCATTTAAAACAAATATATATATATATATATATATATATCCCCGCCATGGAACAGTTTGCATCTGCTAGGCCCCTAGCTAGGTAGGACCGGCCAAAGCCAGAATGCTAGATAAGTCCAATATAGGTGTGGTGTGTGCAGCTGAGTTTTATGATGTCCAGACTGCTGCACTGTGATTATTTTAATGTTGCATTTTTTGTTTGTATAACAGAGGTTTTATTAGATTGTTTTTGTTTTATATTGTTAATTGCCTGCCCTGGGCTAACATGCAAGATGGGGGCCATATAAATCTTCTAAATACATAAATGGTCAGCACTTGGGAAGTACGGTTCTGTTGAAGGGAGCCATGGTAGCCATTGCTAGCCTATCCAAAAATGGGTGCCATACTTGGTGCATTAGCCCAAGCCTACACATGTAAACACTATCACCGCCATCACCTTTGCATGCATATGGGCCTGTAAAACATGTCGTAATTTTATGCTAACTGAACTTCCAGGGATCACATATGTTTATTTATTTGTTTGATCTATATATATATATATATATATATATATATATATATATCCCATAATGGAACAGTTTGCATCTGCTAGGCCCCTAGCTAGGTAGGACCGCCAAAAGCAGAATGCTAGATAAGTCCAATATAGGTGTGGTGTGTGCAGCTTTTTATGATGTCCAGACTGCTGCACTGTGATTATTTTAATGTTGCATTTTTGTTTGTATAACAGAGGTTTTATTAGATTGTTTTGTTTTATATTGTTAATTGCCTGCCCTGGGCTAACATGCAAGATGGGGCCATATAAATCTTCTAAATACATAAATGGTCAGCACTTGGGAAGTACGGTTCTGTTAGAGGTAGCCATTGCTAGCCTATCCAAAATGGGTGCCATACTTGGTGCATTAGCCCAAGCCTACACATGTGAACACTATCACCGCCATCACCTTTGCATGCATATGGGCCTGTAAAACATGTCGTAATTTTATGCTAACTGAACTTCCAGGGATCACATATGTTTATTTATTTGTTTGATTTTTATCTTGAAAGCCTAGTTTATTGAATAACATCTTTCCCAGACAGTTGCTGATGGTTGAGACAGTTCCAGAGGACAAGCATTAATGGCAGAGATGGCATGTCTCCTGGTTGCCACCAATTGACATTTCTTGGCTGATGGGACCCAGAACATGCCCATCCTACTGGACTGAACTGGATTGGTAGAGACAATTAGGTGAAGAATTTCCTTCAGGTAGCCCAGTCCCCTAACATGTAGGGCTTTAAAAGTAACAACCAGTACCTAGAATTTCACCTGGAAACACACTAGTAACCAATGCAGCCCACAAAGCAGTGGTGTTGCATGTGCCAAATAACTGACATAATTTACAACCTATGCAGCTGCATTCTGCACCTGTTAAAGCTTCTAGATGCTCTTCAAAAGTAGTCCCATTTAGCAGGCACTGCAGATAGGAGGTAACAAGGGCATGAGTGACAGTGACCAGAGCATGGAACTTTTCCTGGACATTTTCTGGAATCCCGAAGAATACAGGCTAATATAAAAAATAATGGCCTCAATTTTTAAGACAGAATTAAACCAACTATTTTGATAGGTAGACAGTTATATTTAATTATTTAAAGTATTATTTTAGAATATCTACCATGTAGTAACACTATAAATATCTACCTACCTACCTACCTACCCATCCATCCATCCATCTATCTATATTCATATTTGTATGTATACAGTATATAATATCTTGACCTAAATCCCAAACTGCCAATAAGCTATTTCTGCATTCAAAGTTTCATGCAGCTTAAACTGCAGCCCTACATATACATTATACATATTAAATAGGAAATCACAATAAGTTCCAGAATGTATTTGCAGTGCATGTTTCCTCCAAATTAGGGTGCATTTATTCATGACCCCACCCCCAATTTTCTATTCTTCCATTTTCTACTCTTAAGAGTTTAGATGCAGAAATCTAATCTTATTAATTTTGTAAAGAACTACGGCTATGGTAAAATGATCCTTGCCAGGTGTAAATATATTAAGGACTGAAATAATTTAATATTCCAGTTCTAGATCTTTATGAGTCTCGTTCTCCTTAGCTGTTTTTTCTGACAGATGATCTTTGTTTTTCAAAGAGAACTTATGTTCTGCTACTGCTGCTACTGTTTTTGTGGCGTGTATGTGGTGAAGCAGTCAAATTTAACCAACTGACAAGAATCCAATGCAATACCCAAAGAATGATATCATACACTGTATTACCACGTTGATTTGAAAACTGTCATAGGCTATTTTAAAAACAGTATCACATTCCTTTTGCTGTGTATCATCCGGCAGTGTTCATGACAAATAGTGTTAATTGCTAGTTTCTAGGAACAGTTATGCAACATATAGTGCTCCCTGAAAACACGCCCAATGTATAATATACAAGACTATTCAAGTGAAGTAATTTTTTTTCAAATGTCATGATTGACAAGGCTGCTAAGCGAAATATGTGCTTTATGTCAACAAAATATTTTATTTTTGCTTCGTGACCTTCTAAAATAGGAGACAGAATAAGATGTTTCATATGAACTTAAGGGTTTTGTATTATGAAAGAAAAATTCACCATCCACTTTTTGTGCATCATGAATTTTTTATAGACTTTGTAATGTTTGTGAACAAGAAAGCCCTGGATCAGGTCGGGGGTCCAAGGAGCACAGGCATCTGTGCCATTTAATAGTTCATTGTGGGCATACTAGAAGATTATACCTATTGTTGTGGTTAGCCAGCAGCAGGTGCGGACGGCTGAGGAGAGCAAGGACTCAGATGAGGGGTCAGGACCATTAGGGAGTGGACTGCTGCCTTCAGGGATTGTGGGGGCTGGCAGCAGTGATGAGGAGGTTCCCAAGGAGCCTGTGCCAAGTGCACGTGTGCACAGGATTGATAGTAGGAGAGAGCAGTTACAGCAGCACGGGACTCGGGAGTAAGGCTGCAAGGTAATGGCTCCTCCCTCAAGAGGATAAAAGCCAGGTTTGGAAAAGCGTTCTTTGCAGAAGGCAAGGATGCTCTGAAGCTCAGCCTCATGGACGTCATAGTTAGTATTTGCAAACTCTTGTAAATTAGTTCTTATCTCTGGGTTTTTGTGCATCCTTGACAAACAACTGGGCAAGGCTCTTTCTTGTCGGGAGCTAATTAGTTGGAAGCAGCCTTTTATCTGTGAAGAAACAGAATTCGTAGATTAAACTTTAAAAGGTGGAAGCTGCTGCCTTTGTCTGGTGTTTGCTCTCTTGGAACCCGGTTGGGTCAGAACATGTATAGGCTCCAGAATGATTTCCCTGTTCGACTGCCATTCCCAACAGCTGGTCTAGAACACCTGCTGCCCTTTGGTTCCACAAGTAGTAAATATTCATCAATACCAAATATCCATCAAGATAAATGTCCTACATGGAATTGGTCTATCTATTACATTCTTCTAAATTAATGGTCATTGCCATGACATGTCTATTGGTCATAAATTCCAGTTTCTGTATGCATTCAATAAAGACTTACTTTTACTGGTCCTATATCTCCCTGTATTCAAGAGATGACCCTGACTTTGTATTACAAGAAAAGGAATTATCTACATTTGGCATTGTTTTCATAGCTTTACATATCTCCATTGCTATCATATCCTTTTATTACTCCCCAATGTTCCAAATTAAAAAAAAACATTATAATTATTGCCCTCTATTTGTAGTAAAGTTGCTTGATCATTTTAGCTACTCTGCACTTTTATCTGTACTACAAAAGTTCATTCGTGTTATATTATTCTTTTTATTCTTGATTTTGTTACATTTTAGAAAGTTATTTCTCCATCCATTCATCCTGTTTTTCTGCTAACAAACCCTAAAGCAGCCATAATAAAGATATAAAAAGGGAGCTCAGTTGGCCAAGATAACTTCCTCCTTCCAGTACAATTCTCATTTCATCCATGAGTTGAAACGAAACTTTAGCAGGCTTTTCAAGCAGTTTAAACTGGAAAATTAGAAGCTCTGTATTGATGTTTGGTAAAAAGCAACAACCATAAATGTGAACTTTTCTAAGTGGGTCACACTTTGTATTTGTATTGAAGCATTATAATGTTGCCAGTTTTGTTTTCAGTCCCTTTGCTACATGACATATGTGTTTCACAGTTACCATATGTTGGTACTGTACTGACATTTTAATTGTTGTAGCTGTTAGTACTCTTGTATTTCAGAAATGTTCATATTTATGTCCAGATGGTAAAACCATTAGTCACATTAATTCTAATTACTGAATAATGTTGATTTCATCACAGACTTGTGCAACTAAAAACATTCTTTTGGAGGTCAATAGCACTACTGTGCTGAATATGTGGTGTTGTAATTTTTAAAACTGAAAATAGTTTTGAGATTGTATTGTATCAACATTGTGCAATATTTACAGTACTAATCTTCCTGCTGTTGCATAAACAATCATAACATGGATGGATTACATATATTTGGGCCGCTGACTGGTACATTATGATACTTTTGATGTTCTACTTTCTGGTACGCAGAACAAATTAAAGACAGGGATTGATGGATTCCTCTGCCTTAATTGCCTGCCCACCCACCAAAGTTCACCAGCCACTGGGAGAACCATCAAGTTATGCTCTGTAACCTAGGTTGGCAATGGACCTTGAGGAGTGGGATTTTGACAGATGACTGGACTGATAAAGTTTGTTAAACCTTCCTCTAGTTTGACTCATTTCTTTGCTCTATTTTTGCTCATGTCTGAAGGATAATAGCCAAGGAAGAAAGTCTCCAGACAATGGATGGGAGAGGAGGGGGACATGCCTGCACCATTTTAAAGCAGCCAAAAGATATTAAACTAAACCTAGATTCCAAAGAGTCACCTGACCAACATAGACATTTCTGAAGCACATCGTGTTATATTAATACAGAATCCATGTAAGGATAACAGAGGGAAACACTAACTCTGGACATTAAAGATAATTTATGGCTGGCTTGGTTAAGAATGTGCTTTGGTTCAGATAAAGGCCATGTTATGAAGGCACAGCTCATGAGAGATAGGAGCATTTTGCACAAAAATGGCCCTTGCCATTGTCGAAAACGTTTTACTGACCTCTCCTACAGCCTGGTAAGGCTGCTGCCATCCAAGTACTAGATTAGCCAGGCTCAATCCTGCTTAAACTTCCTAGCTTGGACAGGATCAGCTCAGTGCTGCCACCTTCTGAGACAAACACAAGTGCCAGCCAATTAAATTAAATGAGTTTAGGGATCAGTGTTAAACTTATGAATACCTTTCAAACTCATTTTATCATAGTGACAACCAACTCATCTGGGATAGATTTCCTGATAACCTTTCCCTATCTTGCTAATGAACTATTTTAGAAATAAAAGATAAGAAAAACAAAGTCAACAGCTGGCAACATTGTGCAGCTGACCTTGGCTGATCTCAAAATAGCTATGCATAGTCAAACCTAGTTATTATAAATTCACCAGGAAACGTTAGGGTTATATGTTGGTTTGGTTAGTTGAAAAAGGCAATGGCAAGCCACTTTCTCATTGCAACCAAGAAAAAAAGGATATTCTTTTGAAGTCATCAGAACCTCAGCTCAAAGGAATCTTTAAAAGTGCTCTATGCTCTACAGATATGTAGAAAAAAATAGCTGTACACTCTACAAAACTAAATAATTCTCCTTGACTTGCAAATATATATGATAGTTGTAGTTTCATTCTATTAAGAACATGGTGTTTGGAAAAGTCTTTTATTGGTAATCTCTCTGCTCTATTCATAGAATTTTGTTCTCATTTATATTTATATTCTATCCCCTTTGGAAAACCTGGGAATTTCTGAACCCTGAAAAATAAGGAGCAAACTTTTATAGGAGTGGGGAGGAAACATGGAGGCTCAAATTTCAAAGATTTAATTTTTCTTACAAATAAGTTCTGCTTAATTAGAGTTTTTTTCCTGAAGATATTCCATTGAAATAAATGAGAGTTGCATTTAATTTTTTGTATATCCCAATAGGAAATAGTGCTGGAAATTTTTGTCTCAAAGGTGCTTTTTCAAAAGACAACTGGACTGTTTTTCCCCCCCTTGGAGAAGAAGATGTTTCATTTATCATCCAAGAAGCTTCATTGGTTCTGAGAATTTTATATCAGTCTTAAGCCTTTTCTTTTACCTCATTCAAGATTATTACAAAATCAGAACTACCGGTAGGAAAATCTAAAGGTTAAAGACATTTTTATGGGTTAACAGTCAGTGAATTGCCTTTCCCTACCCAAATTTTTGGAAGTGAAACACTGTAAATGCATCACCCACAACAAAAATCATATGTCCCATCAAATTATCATTGGCAGCATTTTATTATCTGCAATATTTTAAGGCCATTGTCAAATTGCTTAAGCGTTAATCAGAGGCTGTAGCAATTCTTACAACATCGTTCATGAGTGTTTCAGGGTTTCTTGCCTTTATGATTTTCTTTCTGAAGATCCTGCCATGACACCCCAAAATAGAAGTAGCTTTAGGTGCTGACTGTAGAAAGCAATAAGCCTTCCCCCAAGTCAGGGATGCACTTAAGTAGAAAAATAACTGTAAATATCTGTCCTCAGTTACTTCTTTTTGAAACCCGCCATTCTCCTAAACTCTTCTATGTGCTCAGAGGCTCAGTGCAGCAGTTTGATGAAGGTTTCCACTCATTTTCTAGAACATTTAACTTCAATAACTGCATAGCTGGGCAATCTGGAAATACTCTCTTACACTCATCCTATTGTCCCAGAATCTTATCTGATCATTTGATAACATAGTTTTCATTCTTTTGAGGCAGGAAATATGTGAAAACTGCAATCTAGTTTTATACATAGGCTTCAGATGTTAAGAAGCCTACCCCAACCCTGCTCTATAAAGCCTTAGTAAGACCACACCTAGAGTACTGCATCCAGTTTTGGTCACCACATTATAAAAAAGATGTTGCGACTCTAGAAAAAGTACAGACAAGAGCAACCAGGATGATTAGGGGACTGGAGACTAAAACATATGAAGAATGGTTACAGGAACTGGGCCTGGCTAGTCTAGTGAAGAGAAGGACCAGGGGAGACATGATAGTAGTCTTCCAATATTTGAGGGGCTGCCACAGAGGGGAAGGGGTCAAGCTATTTTCTAAAGCATCTGTAGGTCAGACAAGGAATAGTGGATGGAAACTGAACAAGGAGAGATTCAACCTGGAAATAAGGAGAAACTTTCTGACAGTGAGAACAATCAACCAATGGAACCGAAGTTGCCTTCAGAAGTTGTGGGAGCTTCATCCCTGGAGGCTTTCAAGAAGAGACTGGGCTGCCATTTGTCAGAAATGGTGTAGGGTCTCCTGCTTGGGTGGGGGGTTGGACTAGATGACCTACAAGGTTCCTTCCAACTCTGATTATCTGTTATCTGTTATCTGCTCAAAACAGAAAGAACAGTACCACCGATTTTGCACCATTGTCCTATCTACTGTAACCCTCAGGCTCCTCAAAATGTTAACGATCTAGTCCCAAGCCACCAAAGGTTACCCCACTTTTTCTTGAAAGATTTTGCTGTTTCTTGATTGTCAGCCTGTCTGTGTGTATTTGTTTAAAGAGGCTCTGCATATTTGCTTCTTTCAAAAAGATGCAATTCATTTAACAAGGCCTTCTGATTCATTTTTAATACATGTAACATGCATTGCTATGTATTTTAAATTACTGCTGGTTCCCTTATCCATAAATCCTGCTTGCCCTGGCATGAGCTGTCTTGCTCTTTGCTGAGGTCATGAAAGTACAATGTCCTTGTTAATGCCTGCCAGTCTATCATAAGGGTAGCCTGCACCCTTCTTTTCTTGCTCCACATCCAACCTACTTTTTGTGACTTTTTGGTAGATGATTCAGTAGTGATGCCTCTACTGGTCCATGTTCTTGAGCTATTGGCAGGGGTGGGATTCTACCAGTTCGCACCTATTCGCTAGAACCAGTTGCTAACATTCTAAGGAGTTCGGAGAACCAGTTGTTAGAAGAAATTACTGGCCTAATCCTGTAAGGAAGGCAGGAAGGAAACATTCTGGTGTTGCTTACAGGAACTGCCTCTCCATTAACCTTTATTACATTCTTGGCAGGACTAGACTTCCTGTCTCAGGAACTTCTCTGGAGTTTTTCCCCCCTCCTTCGCTGGTACTTTGCTTGTGTGGAGTGACCATTCAAAGTTATAATGGCACTGAAAAAAGTGACTTATGACCATTGTTCACACTTACGACTGTCACAGCATCCCCACAGTCATGAAAGGCCAGGCGAAGAGATGCGTGCCTCGATGTGAGTGATGTTGAGTTGGCCACACCCAGCCAATAACATGACCACCAAGCCACGCCCACCTGGTCACATGACCATCAAGCCACACCCACCAATTAAGCCACGACCACAGAACCGATTGTTAAAAAATTTGAATCCCACCCCTGGCTATTGGCCTGCCTGCCTCCATTCAGAAGGAATCTTTTCCTAGAAAGCCTGACTGCACATCCCTTTGGAAGCACATCTCAGGTCTTTACTTATCTGAAAAAGATGGATACTGTTCACGATAAGCCTGTGTTTTTCCATGGAGCCTCTTTCCATTTCAGATGAGAAAAAAAACGCAGGATGGATTTTTATTCTTAGCATAAGACAGAATCCTCCTTCTCCAAATACGGCAGTTCCCTTCATTGCTCCACAGATCCATTGCTCTAAATACAATTAAGCCTGCTTTTGTAACATAAAGTGTGCATGCTTTACCATGCTTTAATAAAATGTTATCCGGGGGGGTTAATGAACTTGTTTTGTTCAATAAATAGATTTACCTTACGAAAAAAAGAAAACCTCTGTAGTATTTTTATGTATTGTAATAATCCAGTTCTAGTCTTTTTTGTGTTTTGATCTCCATTTCATTTTGCATCTTTCTGGAGCTGATATGCAAGTAAGATATCAAACACCCAGAATATATTTAAAAGGTTAGCACAAACTGGTAATTATAGGAAACAATGGCTCACTCAAACCACTGCCATGTTCTTTATTTCTATAGTATGTCCTAAATATTTGGAACCTGTATAACATGAGCACAAATAAAGCTACATTGTAGTTATTTTTTAAAAAGTTGTTATATCTAATCCAATTTATAAACATCTGGAAAATGTTTCAGTTGAAGGACAGCTGGGCTTCACTGCTTTATTAGGAGGTTTCCCCTTGAATTTTAATAAATCAAATATGTATTTATTTATTTATTCAAGTGATATAGCCACCCATTCGATATGGAACTTTTAAAAAAGTTCACACTTTCACAGTTCAATCTGCTTCAACATGCCCGATAAAAAGAATTATGCAGCTGGCTAATTCTAGCTGTAGCAGCATTAAATGTTCTGCTTGAGCACTTGATATTGCAAAACTAGTACTACCCCACCAAATCCCAGGCAAGCAAAAATTAGGCCAATCTGGAAATTGCTAAGTACATTGAGGATGGGCAAGCTATGAGATAGGAAGCAATTGAGCAGCAAATCACTAACATGACAAAAGCACCATGTCTTTTCAAGCTACAACTTTTTGTGTAAATAATAGTTCATTAACACTCAAATATAAATATTGCCAATTTTACTTGTGACGGCCTAGAAAAATGATTCTAAATTATTCTACAAGCAGAATGTTTCTTGATTTCTTTTTAGACCTTCTGTGTCACAACCTAATGAATAATACACATTTGCTACTTTACAGTAGACGCTTCAATGGAACCATGTTTAATATGAATGACTGCAGTCAAATATAAAACGTTCAGAGTGTATCAAATCTGCTTAATGAAGTAAATAGCAACTCTTTGGCTGATAAAGATAAGCCTCACATACACTTGGCTGAGAGAAATAATCTAAGATAGATGATATACAGTACACGTACACATGCACACTTACATGCACGTACATCTACTGGTACATACATAATGTCTTCAAGTCATTGTTGACTCCTGATGACCACCTGGATAAATCCCTGCAGTTTTCTTGGCAGGATTTCAGAAGTAGTTTTCCATGGCCTCTTTCCTAAGGCTGAGTGACTGATCCAAGGTCACCAAGCTGGCTTTGTTCCTAAGATGACCTAGGACTCTCAGTCTCTTGGTTTCTAGTTTGGTGCCTTAGCCACTACATGACTCTTAAGAGGTACAAATATATTTCTCAGAAGCAGCTATTTACTTAATAAATTTTTCTGTTGTGTTATATTTTGTGGTGATAGTTTTAATTGTCTAACACTTCAATCTAAAACTCAAAATGGATTTTTTTGTTGTTTCTCTAGAACTATCCTATAACCTTTGAATTGTGTATTACAATTGTGTATTAAGATAGGAATTTCACAGGCTATTTTGTGCTGTTGGTTTTTGAAGTAAAGACCTCTCATTTTATGGGTACTTCCAGATGAGGCTTTTGTTTAACTCTGTCATTTCCTTTTTTACTTTTTAACCACAGAAAATATGTTATAAGACAAAACAGCTACAGAGTGGGGTTTGGAGGGTGAGGTGGTTTTTTTTTTGGAGTCCTAATGTTATAAATGGTCTATTTGGAGTTCAGTTTGTGAAGAATTCTTGTAAGTTTTCTAGGCTCATTGTGATCTCCTCTACATGGTTCTGGGCCAGTAAATCAGATAAATTGCTGCTCTTTCAAGAAAGCAAAATGCAAGAGTAGTTACAAATAATGTGAATCTTATTAGGAAAACTCATAGCTAGCGGAGAAGTCAAGGGTTTAATTTTGTCTGTGTTGGGTCATATTTTCATACAAGGAAGCACGTTGTCTCTTCTTTCCCCAAAGCAGCTCTGCTTTTAAATGTCTGTGGGATCATTTCGCTCTTCATGCTTATCAGGTTATTACTAACTGTTCTTCAAACTTTCCCACAAGCAGTGAAGGACCTAGATATCGCTTCCTGGTGTCAGATGATGAATTAATGGTTGCCATATTATGGGCAAGGAATCTGAGAACAATCCAGCCCAGAGAGCAAGATATGATTACTCTTAACACAAATGCAGACTTCAATGATTGCCCTGTGTCTGGTATAACACAAGGAGAATCTTATATTAGCTCTACTCTGAAAGATTGCCTATTACTTCAATGGGGCCTTGCCTTAGCTAAGTACATGCCATTATATTTTTCCCATTTTTGCAAATTAATAAATGAATACTTGTAGCACTCTCCTTTATAGAAAGATGCAGTAGCTGGCTGGCTGCAGTACATACTACTGCACTGTTTTGGCTCCCCATTCCCCACATGTAAAGGCCCTGATATTTGCTTCCAATGAATAACACAACACAGAAGATTATAAACCAGACTGAATAACTTTCTTGCATACTTTGTCCTTGTGCTTAGGGCTACACTAAAAAAAAAGTTGACAAAATCAGGTGATAGTTCGGGAAACTAATATCCCTCTTTAACCTGATATAAAAATGACAAGACAAAGAAAGGATACAGATTTATATTTTTAAATAAAAAACTTCTGAAAAATAAATGCAATTTTGGTAGCCAGCTCTGCCTGTCACCTTTGGAAGTCACTATCTGTGTTGTGTGGAGATAGTGGCTTCTAGATTTTTACAAGGGCATTACAGGAGCCCAGAAACTTGTAGGCCACAGGGTTCACATCAGAGATGGTATTCAGCAGGTTCTGGAGAACCGGTAGCAGAAATTTTGAGTAGTTCGGAGAATCAGCAAATACCACCACTGACTGGCCCCGCCAACCCCCTCTATTCTCTGCCTCCCAAGTCCCAGCTGATCAGCTGGGTCTTCTTTTGTTGCCCTGAACAGGAGAACGGAGCTGGAAAGCAGGTTAGTGGAGTGGGGAGGGAATGGGTTTTGCAGTAATCTTCCACCAGGAGTGGGGAGGGAATGGAGATTTTACAGTATCCTTCCCCTGCCACATCCACCAAGTCACACCTACCAAGCCACACCACACCCACCAAGCCACGCCCACAGAACTGATAGTAAAAAAAAAATTGAATCCCACTACTGGTTCACATCCTTGTTACAAACACTTATCTGAGATCATGTCATTCATCATTAATGAGGAAAGATAAATAGGGTTATGCTACTCTAGGAAAAGTCTATATCTGATTGATTGGAAGTGCCAAGACAGGACTCTTCAAGTTTTGGGAAGCCCAACTGGACTCCTGCTTGCATATCAGTGTGAAAGAGGGAGAGGCATTTCAATCTAATTCTCCTGGCCTCCCTTTAAAAGACTTGGGGAATGCCAGACAAGCCAGGCATAAAAAAAACCAAACCCAGTTTTCTCCTGTCTTGTGATCCAAGTGAAAGAGAAAGTTGGGCTGGCATTTTAGAAGGCAATGGGTCTCCCATTGTATTAGGACAGACCAAAAACAACAACAATTAATTCCTAAATATGTGGAGTGGGAAAATCAGATTTGGTTTAATATTTGAAATCTTCAAGTGGAAGCCAAAACTGCACTGATGCCTGCAAAAATCCTGGGAAACAAACAGAGGCAGGTCTGCTTTTCAGGATAAACATTTGTGTCTTTTTACTTTGGTTGCATTTTGTCCATTCTGCCAGGACAAGCTGAAAAGGAATCTATTTCTAAAAGTAGGATTTGGCTTTCAAGGTCCACGTGTAAAATGTCTGATATATGGCTAGATCAACATTCTTTTGTCTTTGTTGTTATTGCTGGTTTCTCTGAAGGCACTGCAATTACATTCCTTCCTAACAACCAAAGCATACTGCTGGCTTTTGTACAGGTGTGAGACAGAAGGTAATTGTCAACATCAGCAACCATGCAAAGATATCAATAAACATCAGGGCTTCTTCTGAGTACCTGGTGGCTATGAACCTCCTTGGAGACAAGCTTTCCTTATCATTCCATAGCCAACAATTGCACTATGTGGGACTTGCATCTAACTACTGGCCCTATTGACAGCAGCCGTATTGTTTGGCTTCTTTGCTTAAGGTTAAACCAAAGTATTTTTCTCATCCCTTATCTTTTCCAACCAATTTCTCAAAACATGTGCTGAAGATAATTGTGGAAGGTATTATTGACACAGACTGCACACCCCACATTTATCTACCTTATAAATAGCCCGCATGCTGAGGAACAATGTAGTGTTGGATATACCAGTGACATTACCTGATAAAACATCATCCTGATTAGGTCTACTGAATACAGTCATTAGAGAACAAAGCACGGAACTTGCATGGTATTGACTGGAAGGTGACTTTTCTCCTGTGACTTGCTAAATAACTTTTGGGTCTGATAGAATCAGTGAGATTGCCTAAATCCTCTGGTGATTCCAGTTTTGCATCCACTGGAGTAAATATAAGATATGTCTTCAGTTATTTATTGCTTCGCCAGAATAACCTGGCATCCCCAATGTCACCCCTATCTCATGGATGCTGTCCTTGTGTTGTCCTCCAACAATAATTTCTGCAGAGGTGATTTGCCAACTATTGCAGTTTGGCCAGAACTATGATTCTTTGGAGGATCAGGATTTTTCCATCCTAGAAGAAAGTTAATATATACTTTTAATTCACCTGCAGGCTCCATCCTCTTCGTTGCCCTACTCCTTTAGGATAGGGAAAGAGAACTACCACTGCTGCCATCACAAATGCCAATCACCACTCCTGCAGTCCAGCAGAGGTGATTAGAAAAAGCCATGAATATAGGGTAGGCCTTGGACTGCGTGAATAGTAGAATAAACAATCTTTGTGACCCGCCTAAGGAGAAGGATATAAAATGCTGGATAGCATGCAGACATAAATGCAGCTGCAGTGCTATGGCAATACAAAAGCTAAGAGGTTTATTTAAAACAACTTCACCATTCATGGAAAAATTGCTTCTGCTGCTATTATTTTTTAAACACCAAGTGCATACTGTAGAACCTCGGGTTGCAACCATAATCCATTCCAGGACTACGGTCACAACCCAATTTGGTCGTGGCTGGAAGCACGACTGTCTGTGCATGCGCCTACAGTTCTGTGCATGCGCGGAAGGGGAAATTGCTGCAGCTGTACTGATTGGCACCCGAGGATCTGTTTGTGTCCCGAAGCAACAATTTTCCCAAATTGTTGGTTGTCACCCGATTTGGTCGCAAACAGGAGCGTTCGCAACCCGAGCTTCTACTCTATTTACTTTGAATGAAATCTTTTTCCTTATCCTCAAGAATATATAATTTGAAATAATTTGTTAAGAGTAACTGAGTATAAGGGAACATATCTTTGGAGGAAGAATGCAACGCTCCCATCATTCCTGTTTAGCATCAACATTCCATTGTCTGGAAATGATTGGAGTGTTCCAGCGTTCCAAGAAGGCATATCTTTGAAAAATCCACCTGTTAAATATTGATATATTTTAATTTCCAAATTTTAATGTGACCAGGCACACAAAACTGTAACTGTTTAAAAACATAATAGAATAGAATAGAATAGAATAGAATAGAATAGAATAGAATAGAATAATGGAAGCTCTTAAAATGCAATTATGTGTTAGATTCTACTTGTGGATGATAAACTTACAAATTTGTCTATGAATCCTTTTCCTTCTTCCCTTTCTATTTTCCTTTCTTTTCCCTTCCCTTCTTCATCCATTTACTTCCTTAACTTCCCTTCCCTCCCTTCTTCATCCATTTACTTCCTTTCCTTTCCTTTCCTTTCCTTTCCTTTCCTTTCCTTTTCCTTTCCTTTTCCTTTTCCCTTTCCTTTCCTTCCTTTCCTTTCCTTTCCTTTCCTTTCCTTTCCTTTCCTTTCCTTTCCTTTCCTTTCCTTTCCTGTCATTCTTGACTGCCTGGACAAGTCCTGCAGTTTTCTAGATAAGTTTTTTTTCAGAAGTGGTTTGCTAAATCCTCTTTCCTTGGGCTGAGAGAGTAACTGGCTCAAGGTCACCCAGCTGATTATAACTCTGTTTCTCCCAGTTTCTAAACTGGCACCATAACCAATATTGTTCTCTTTCTGTAAATTGATCCATTTTTACTTTCAAGGGATACTTCAGAAACAAGGCCTTGATGTGCACTTATATGTTTGTATCACTACAGAACAGGACTATGTAAGGAAATTTAATGACAGCATTTCAAAACTTACGTAACCACAATTATCCCAAGTATGTTTATGCTAATATGCTATTCCTGCAACTTAGATTTTTCAACTGAGAGATTGCTGTGCAAACCAGTATGCTGTTGGTCACATATCAATTTAGAAATAGATGTAGCATGCTGATACACAGTGTACAGATGCATGGTCAAGATACTGGGCGTGATTGGCTTTGATTTTAAACATTGCACAAAATTTTAAACATTGCACTTAATTATCCCAAAGGTGCTTTTTCATCAGGCAAGTGGACTTCCTTGTTTTTTTCTTTGAAGACTGTTGACTTCTTTTCAGCTCTGACAGAATAGAGGGGAATGTAAGGATTTATATTCCTTGCAGACAGCAGGTCATTTGCATCCTTTAAAGGGTCATTGAAGCACTTGGAGGTTTATCTGTGTCCTCAGGGTCACCTGAGTTGTGCTCCTGGTTCCTATAGTTCTGCCATTTTTTCCCTCTGGAAATCCATTCCTACTCCCACACCATTCAAAGGCAGTTCATCCCAAATTGTGTAGCTAAAAGTCTGTAGAGATTCTCAGTCATCCAGGTCATGGTTGTCCCAAAGGTGCTTTTTTAAGGAGGCAACTAGACTTCCTTGTTTTTTCTTTGGAATGGATTTCCAGAGAAAAAAAAATTACAGGCTACAGGAACCAGGAGCACCACTGAGGTGACCCTGAGAACACAGATAAACCTCCAAGTGCTTCAACGACCCTCAAAATGATGCAGATGACCGGCTGTCTGCAAGGAATATAAATCCTTCCATTCCCCACTATTGTGTCAGATTGTAACGACTCCAAAATCCATAACGTGGAGTTGCGACACCTGAGAGCCGTGCTAGAGATGAATTCTCATCACAGAGGAAGGCCTTGATTTGAATATGGACATTCCCGAATGTAACCCTTCTTGATGACAGCATTACCATCAGACTATAGATGGGGAGGGGAAACACTGGAAAAGCTGAGTATAAAAACATGAATAATTACTCACATGAATACACAAGAATATTAACACATGGTGGTGGCATGTAGTGGGTGCATAGTATGTACCTGAAAACACGGGTGCAAATATCTGGGAACATGGGATTATTATTTTGGTAATGACTATAATAACCCCGGATGTGGGTCAGTAGCAGTGTCTGGAAGACAACGCTAATTAAATAACTTTACTAATTACGAATTAACTGTATAAATACAGCTCTGGGTTGCATAGCAAGCCAGAGCTGACTTTAATTGCATTCAATGATTGTTACCCACGATTTGGAGCACAATATGAATAAACCATTCACTGAAGATTTGGTGGCCTCCTAACCTTCCATAGCATCGGATGAACAGCATTGACACAGATATGAAGAAGCTTCTTGCATGAGAAGCAAACCGTCTTCAAAGAAAAAATAAGAAAGTCCAGTTGCCTCTTCAAAAAGCACCCTTGGGACAACCATGACCTAGACGACTGAGAATCTCTACAGACTATTGCACTTAATTAAAACAAATGGCTTCTGTGCTGATGACTCACCCAATCTTCAAGCACAGCCCAGCCATCTCTATACAGATTATCCTCATTTAGAGACTGTCTTGTTCAGCAGCCATTAGAAGGATGATGAAAAGTAAATTTGCAACTGATCTTTGCATATACAACCTTTGCAAGTCTATAAAGCAAAAGAAAGCTGAACTTAATGTCAATTAATCACCATTTTGCTTAACAACTGAGCTGCCAATCTGTTGTGGTTGCTAAACAAGGACCACTTGTATTGATATGAAGTCTGCTTGCATCACTGTTATTTTGGCACAATGGTTCAGTGACTACAAAACACCATTTAAATTGCTAGTGCAGAAAGGGCTACAAACAATAAGTGAAAGCCCCTGTAGTTTTCTCCTGGTGGAGAAGAAATAATTAGGTATATGTTTTAACACCCTCTCTCACCCTCTCTTTCTGTAAGTGTGTGGGTTTTCCTCTTAATATAATTAGTTCCTACCTTTCATCATTCACGATAATTTCCCTTTCTGTGTTTGTAGAAATAATGTTATCCTCTATTCTTCCCATGCATTTAGATGGTTCCTTAATGAATGGAGTAGCATGAAAAACCCAAAGCCTATTAAAAAGATCTCCTTACCAATTCTTTCCACCCAGAAGGGGAGAATGTGAGAGTTTGATGTCAAACATTAAAATGTCATTAAAGATGTTGTATGGGCTCCTCTCTGGAAAGAATTATGTTCAAGACTCATTAGTAAAGTTGAATTGAAAAACATCTTCGCTGAAGCTAGAGTTGTTTGTGAATAAATTAAGGATGTGACTAATGTTTATTCTCAGAATTTGGATTAGAAATATATTTACAGTGGAAGGCCTTGTTCATGCAATTAGGCTGGCTCATGTTTCGCTGCTGGGCTCAAGTGGAATTGGTTTGTTTGGTGAAGCATTCGCAAAACAGAATAACTAAAATTCTTTCCCACAAGACTTTAAAGGGTTGGGGGAGCCATAAGCAGTCCTTCTCAGTGGTGGCACTGATAAAAATAACTCACTTCTGAGATACAATTGAGTGCTTATGCTGATGTCTGAAGAAATGATTCTGTGTTCATTTAAAGCAGTGTTTCTCAACCTTTGCAAGTTTAAGATGGGTGTACTTCAACTCCTATGCTGGCTAGGGAATTCTGGAAGTTGAAGTCCACTCATCTTAAACTTGTCAAGGTTGAGAAATACTGATCTAAAGGGTTGGATTGTTCCATAAAGTCACCTTCTTGTCTAGGAAAATTTGGATCACACAAAGTCAATTTTATATATGTCTTTTAAAAGTGTACTTAGACATTGCACCACAACATAGTTTGGATCAAGCAAAGGTATCTTTTAAAAAAACAGTCTTTAGGTATCTATTGCATTACAACATAGAAGAGTAGGAACATTTTTTGTTATTTTTTTCCTATAGTTTTTGGTTAGAAATCTTTCCATTCTTCTATAATGTAAAATACAAATTTATTAATTTTTGACTTGCAATTGCAACATATCTATATGCTGGTAAAACCCTGTTGTATGGTACTGCAGCTTACCAAATGCTACTTTAGAAGGCACTGCTTTTATGCTTTAAGGACTTGCTGTATTCCATTTAGAGATAATAATTATTTCCCCTTCTTTCAGTTCTTGGGTTGGCACACAGCATCAGCTACAATAAGGTTCCACTCTCTCCCTCCCACAATAGAGTTTTGGTGTCTTGTTCCTGGAACTTCCAAAGTATATGAATAGAATTTCTCTCTTCTTATCCAATTCAGCTGATGCAGCAGTGTGCACGCATGGTTCAGGAAGATGCGTGAAGCAGAACTGCTGGCAAACTACTGTTACAAATTGCAATGATTTGGAATGCAACCGAGGTATGCTGGCATAGCAGCTGGGAAGCCTGGGAGGGCCTTCAATGCATGTGTTTATTTATTTGTTTGTTTATTAATAATTAACCTCCCTTCATGTAACTTCTCCTCAAACTGATTCTGGGGTTTGATTTATTTATTGCAAAACAACTGACAAATATATACAAATACAGTACATGAAATGTGGATGAGTGCGGGCTAGCAATTTATTTTATTTTGTGCGATGGGAAGATGGGATGTTTATTTAGTCACAAAGAAGATAAAATCCTTAGTTATGAGTCATCTTGAGAGGAGCACACACTGATTAGCCAATAGTTCTGTGTGTTTTGTAACTGGCCAGCATTCACTGGGGGTGGGCAAGACAAGGATTGTTGTTTGAGAGCTCTCTCTGAGTCCTGGACTTGCAGCTATAGAGGCATGATTATGATTCTAACATAATGATTTGGCTTATTTGAACTGGGTTGGGAGGTACTGGGAAAAGGAAAAGCTGGTCATGTGGGATATTTCAGTGATCTGAAATCTCATGATATTCCATATGGCCTGTTCCTTCAGGTTTGAACTCAAGGTCTGGACTTGTCTTTTATCCGATTCTCTATGATGCAGTTTCCATTGTGTCATATGAAATTGTTACTTGTTTTCTTACAATGTAGTTTCAATAGAAGAATTTGTTTGTTTGTTTGTTTGTTTGTTTGTTTATTTATTTATTTATTTATTTATTTATTTATGAGACTTATATGCCACCCTATCTCCCGAAGGACTCAGGACGACTTACAAAATAAAATAATCCAGATACAAATATACAAATATTAAAAAATTATTAAACCAAAGGTCTCATAAATATACCAATTAAAACTATGCTAAAAACCCTCCCCCCCATCAGTCCGGGTAGGCCAGTTGGAACAGCCAGGTTTTTAGGTCACGGCGGAAGGAGTGGAGGTCAGGGGCCACCCGGAGCTCCAGGGGAAGCTGGTTCCACAGGGTGGGTGCTCCCACCGATAAGGCCCTACTCCTGGGAACTGCCAGCCGACATTGCCGAGTCGACGGCACCTGGAGAAGGCCCTGTTGATGGGAGCGCATGGGACGCTGGGAAGCTGTTATCGGCAGCAGGGTCTCCCGCATGTATCCTGGTCCAATGCCATGAAGGGCTTTATAGGTCAACACCAGCACCTTGAATTGATGGTCTTATTGCATGCACTATTATCATGTCATACCATTTTGGTAAAATACATTTCTGAAGTATATTTCAAAAGGCATCTAACACAGGGGTGGGATGCAAAAATTTTTACTACTAGTTCTGTGGGCATGGCTTGGTAGGCATGGTGTGGCTTGGTGGGCATGGCAGGGGAAGGATACTTTAAAATCTCCATTCCCTCCCCACTCCTGGGGTAAGGTTACTGCAAAATATCATTCCCTCCCCACTCCACTAACCTGCTTTGCATCTCCATTCTCCTGTGCAGGGCAACAAAAGAAGACCCAGCTGATCAGCTAGAACTTGGAAGGCAGAGAATAGATGGGGGTGGGGCCACTCAGAGGTGGTATTTGCCGGTTCTCTGAATTACTCAAAATTTCTGCTACCGGTTCTCCAGAACTGGTCAGAACCTGCTGAATACCACCTCTGATTTAACATTTTCTATACATCAAGGCCATATATATATATATATATATATATATATATATATATATATATCTCATTAACATGTTTAATAGGATAATATAAAGTGCTTAAAATACTTTGAAATAAAAGTGTTGACATTCCATGTTATGACACCCAAGGCAAGGACTAAGGTAGAAATTTCTCTTTTCTTTCTGCTTGGGGAATTGTTGGAAGAAATGTCCATCTGGGTTCAATTCCAAGTGGAGAGGCCCTGGAAACAGGGAGACTGCTTGGAAGGATGGTTTAATGATGAACAGGACCACATGGGGTTTGAAGTTCTGGGTAGTTGACCACATGGAGTGGAGAGAGATATATATATTTGTTTTTGTAGATTTTCATGGGTAAAGGTATGTAGGTCTTGGTGTATTGGTCTTGTTGTAAGAGTATTCTCAATCTTACATGGGACAAGAGAGATATGTATATACCCTCTCTTGGGCTGTGAACTGGAACTTCCTGTTCTTGTTGCAAGGGCAAGTATTCTATTGGCTGTCAGACTCCCAGGGGGCTGAGGTCTTAGCTAACTTTGTAGGCTATACTTGTCCCGGGCTTGGTTGAATCTTGCTGGATGTTGCAATAAAGGGCAATTTCCTATTGTAGCTGAATGGCTTTGCCCTGAAGGATAATCCCATCATCCTGGAACTGAGGTCTTTTGTCTTGTAGATAAACTGGCATCATAGTATCTGCTGGGAGTAGGGAGTTGGGGTCTTTTGTTTCTGTCTCCTTTAAAATTTTATCTCTCTTTTCAGGGAAATAATCTGCCTTTTAATATTTCCTAAAATATTTTGTTCTTCTAGGGCAGGGGTGGGTGCTAACTTTCTACAGAATTTTTAAATCTAAAGGTGTGCTTATCAGAAATTTAAACTTTAACAGAAATTTGGCGAGCATGTAAAATGCGTCATATTTTTCTATCCTTATCAAAAGAGTTTCAACAGTGAAAACATATTTTATAGGTAGACCTAATTCTGAACAAATTAATTTGATTGCATCAGAACTTGAGTTTTTTTATTTCAAAGATTCTTCATTTGAGGTGATCAAAATATTGTTATTAGCTTGAATTAAGTAGGTAGCAAATGTTTTTAGGAAGAGCTATAATGTCAGTACTTAATAAAATCTTAGTGTACTAAATAATATTTGCAATCAGCAACCTTCTAATAAAAGGTTAGTTAAAGATTGTGTTGGTAGCAGTTCCCAATTCTTGTTTTTGAATTATTTGGATTTCAACTTATTATCAACATTTGGAGGATAAACTGCTTGTTATAGATAAGTGTATTATATCATACATGGTTAATATATAGGGCTTATCTGAATCCCTTTTGGGGAGTGATGTTATGCAAACAGTGATTAAGCAATCTGCTATACTTATATGTATGAATCAGAGTTGAGCCCCTTGTTATTTGGAAGAAATGCAGCAAAGTTTAATTAGCAAAGCAATTTAAGATAATAAGAAACTTGTAGAGAGAAAAAATACAGACCTAAAGCAAAAAGAACACCAACAAAAAAAACCCCAAAGAAACTGTGGTGTACATAAAATAACTGTATTGTAAATATGGCAGTAAAAATATGCTATGAACTACACAATACAGGATGCCAAAGGTAACATGAAACATCACATGACATAGTATTCTACAGTTTGGAGAATTTTATCAACATGACTTCATGAGGTCAGCATCTGCAGACAACTAAGAAAATAATTGGGAAATTCAGTAATGGCAACTGTAGCATTCAGGAAGAAAACAAGCAGAAGTAACTGATTTTCTTTAAAAAAAAATAATCCTAAACATATTTATTGCTGGGATTTATTATCCTGTTTACTGTTTTGAACTACAAACAGTACAATATTAGGTTGTAATTTTATGGACTTGAATCCAAGCAAAAGCTCCATTGAACTTCTGGGGCTTCTGAATATAAAATACTTAAGATTCGCTGGGAAATTCCGTAAAGATTTTAAAAATTCATTAAACCCACTTAACTGTTCCATTTTCTAATCTGTTGCATAGAACAGCTAGCCTTGATTCTTGGAGACAAGCACACATTGCTCGAATTGTAACATTTTAAAAGATTTTATTTATTATAGGGAGACTTAGATTGCCATATAGAATTTGAAAAAATCCATGTTGTAACAGATAATTTTTTTATTATTAGATAAATATTTTGATGAACAACCAACTGGATTTATGATTTTGACAACTCTGAGATTCCATCAAGCATTTTTCAATGTAGACATGAGCAACTAAAAGTCATCTATAAGGATGGCTTTGAGGGCAATTTTTTGGGGAGATTATCCTTTGTATTTCAATTGGATATACCTACTTTTACTCTGTTTTTCTCTGAATGATGAGGAATGATTCTGCAGGTGATCAACAATTGTGGTCAGAAGGGGCTTTGAGGATTGTATGTGATCTCTGGCCACAGTTTTGCCCACTCTTTAATATTCCTTTAGAATTTAATCACTGACAAAAAGGGCCCTTAAGTTATGTTTTAGTTTAGAGATTATTTAGGGTTTTAATTTCATTATAAGGCATTGTAGTTTGATCATTAATAGAAAAAATATATGCAAAATCCACTATATTTTTTAAAGATTAATTTAAATTATATCATGTATGCTGGGTTTTCTTGTTTTTACATCAATAATGGAAAAAAATGGAAAAAATATATGAAAAAATGGCAATCATTTAATTTTTGAAATAAATGCAAATTGTTTTACTCCACATGTCATGTTCATATTATTGAGATCTGCAGTTACAAACACACTATATAATATATAGTTCAGATTGATTTGACATCTGCTCATTATGAAGAATGAAAGGAATATAATGTTTGGTAAAGTTAGAGTGAATCTAACTTTGCAGCAAAATAAGACTGAGCACAAACAAAGTGAGGACATTTATAACAGAAAAAAGAGAGTTGTTTTTCTTGGAACTGAGTCTGTTTAATTATTGGCCAAAGAAGAACTTAGACCAATGTATGATCTCACTTCCTTGTTGATGCCACATCACAAAATCCAGATTTATATTATGACAGAATAGAGGAACTGGCTATCTTTGGCTATGGACTGGATCATATGTTTCTTTGCTTGGAAGATAAAGGGATGGAATGCTACATACAATACATACCAAAGCAAGCCATCTCAAAAACTTTGAAAAAGGATATCTTGCTCAGTTGTAGATGCTTGGATATTGTTTTTACATAGGCAGGGCATTATCTTTTAAAAATATGTTTCTTCAGTACTGTTTACCAAAACAAAGCAAAAAAGAAGCTGGTTGTTATGACAAAAATAGAGTTACTCAGTTATGTTGCTCTTTAAACAAAGAAAAGGAACACTATCACCCATATATGTAAAATAGCCCCAGTAGACTATCTTGGCTTGGGAATGTTTTTAGTTTTATATATATATATGTCCTTCATATTATTATATTACAGCTATATGCTCAGTTGAGTCCTGATTTCTTGATTTAGATTTATTTAATTATTGGATTTATAGAGTCCTCAGGGGCCAAGCACTTGGGATGACTTCCAGTTAAAAAGCAAACAGACAACAGAGAAACACATCAAAAGAAATCATTAACAGCTCATCCAAAAACTTCCATCCAACAGTGGCTCAATCATCATTCTATCCCAAAGCCTGGGAAAAATACCCAGGCATTTAATAGCTTCCCCAATGTCATCAGAATTTGAACAATATAGATTTGTTATACATTTGTATACAATATGACACCTCTTTATACATGCAGAAGCATTCCAGCAGTCAAACCTGCTCTATTTTGTTTGGTTTATGATTTTATTGAAAATTACAATTATAAAGGCAAGAATACAAATAAAGAAATACTGAAAATACTGAAATACTGAAAAAGAAAAAAATAGAAAGTGCAAAAAAAGAAAGAAAAGAAAGAATATATAAAGAAATGACTTCCCCGAGGGATCAAATATAAACAAATTAGTAATTTATCACCCCCTCTTGAAATACAACAAACAATCTCTTCCTTCCATGTTTCATCTCTTACCTATAAGCAAAATTTTAAAGCCTCATCATTCAGACCTTCAGCAAAAATGTATTAAATGGTAGCAGAGATAACAAAGCTATTTTAGCCTTGATCAAATAAACCAATTTTATATTACTTCTGTTTTCTTTTAACAATGTTGATCTTTAATTCTTTCAATAATGGAACTTTATTTCATTAAAAAAAATCCAGTATAAAAAATATCCAAGTCTTTATTTGGTCAAGCATCAACCGGTTTCATCTGCATACCCAGTGTGACATCTCTTTCTACATTCTTCCCATAGCTCATCATTTTTAGATCCACATTCAAATCAAACTCAATATTGATTTATTTTTCATTTTTTGATTTGTATGGCTACTCATCTCACCTAAGTTACTCTGGGTAGCTCAATTCCTCCACTGCTTAGCTAGACCTAAGCGGTATTCTTAGATACAAAGAATTAATGTGCTCTAATATCTATGAATTGGAAGTGTGTGCCTCTCTATGTTTAATAACTATGTTTTAATTTTAGATAACATAAATATGATTTGCTTTAAGATAACTTGGCCTTGAAGTAGTCACTTAGTACCAGTATTGGCGAGTTGCCCATTCCAATATTAGGTGGCCTATAATAGATAAAATATTAATGAGGAAACCAATTACTAACCTATATTAACCAATTTACTTTTCTCTGAGATGCGGCTAGAGACTTTTGATTTGAATGAGGGTGGATTTGTTGGAGCCCTGACAGGTAAGTTGTAACGTTATGCATCTCAGAGGTCTATTTTAACTAAAAAAATTGCACTGTTGCAAGATACACCTTAAGTAGAGATTTTATTCATTGATTATTTAACTTTGTATCATATCAAGATGACCATAGCTCCGTAGAGTACAAAGGTTGTATACATAGATATTGTAGGTGCCCTTCTGATCCCACTAGCTCAGGGGTCACCAACCTTTTCAACCTCAGGGACCACCAAACTCATACTTTTAAATCCCGAGGACCACTAATATGATTTTTAAAAGATAATATATTTAATATAAATTTTTAAATTTTTATATTAAATATAAATTTTATACACACACACACACACTTATTTAATTATAACAAAATCGTAAATGCTTAATCATAACTGTGGGACAGAGTGAAGGGAAAGGAGGGGCCTCTCTCATCCTTTGGTGGGAATGAGGGAGGATTTAATACTGCTGGGATTCAAAAGAAGCCACATGGTGCCTGGAGGCTGGGAAGATCTGGCCTGGGAGGAACTGGCTCCCCCTCAAATGGAAGAAAAGCAGAGCACCTCCCAATCTGGTCTCCTTTCATTTCATATTTCCCCCAAGTCAGAGGAAATTCTCCCTCCTTTGCCAGTGTGGCTGCCTGGAATTGGGGGAGGGAAGGAGGGCCAGGCTGGAAGCACCGATTAAGACAGGCTCCTAATAACCAGGCAACACCCCCCCCTTTGGCCGCCACACAAGACAACTCCCTGAGGCTAAGCTCCAGTTTCTCCCACTGCTTCCAAGCATAGAAGGGTCCCTCCCTGTGTGGAGACCAAAGGGAGGTTGTGTCAAGCCCAGAAAAGCTTGAGCTCTCACCTGCACAAAAGGCTGTTTATTAGGAGCCTGTCTTCCTCAGCGCTATGTTGGTCTGGGCATTTGGTCTCCCTCCCCTCTCCATGCCAAAGGACAGCCAGCCGGGCTTCTCCTTCCCTCCTACCCTTCCCCCGCTCCCTTCCCCCCACTCAATTCTACCAATGCCATGGGTTTGATACCCGTGGTTTATATAGTTAAAATTATTTTATGTTAAGATGTGTGTGTGTGTGTGTGTGTGTGTAAAACCAATGAGGCTATCATTAACCTAGGTTAGGTTAATGTTTCTTTTTTAAAACTTTCATCTATGAAACTTTCTCAGTGGTAAGATAGTCTTTGAGACAGTCAAACTAATTGACAGAATAAAATTGTGGAAATTGTCAAGAAAAGAAGCCAAAGTCAAGGAAGACCAAAGATCTCAGGAATGAACTTAAAGAATTTCAGATAGTTATTCGAAGAGACACATGCAGCATTATAGTGACATCTGTAAAGATATTGAAGATGGAAACAAATATGGAAAAACATGAAATCTCTGAAATTAGAAGGAAGTTCCAACATAAAATTGATATGCTATAGAGTAACTGATTCCAGCAAAAACCAACAAAGACGGAGGAATTCTCCACAGTAATCTTATGAACATCAAAGATACCTTAGATAGAAGATGTCTTCGACTTAAAAGAAGCTCTAATATTGGAAAATGAAGTTAGATAGAAGTCTGATCATCACCAAGCAAGAAAGTTACAGGAATTGATAGAACATCTACAGAAATATGGCAAGCAAGAGAAGAAGAATCTGTAAGAGGTTCAGAACAAACTATGTCAATTAATCTAGAATTAGCCAACAAATTGGAAGGGGTCCGTCTACATATCAAAACTGATCAAAGCTTACTGTAACAGAATATATCAACTATCAGTATACTGGTAGTCCTTGACCTACTACTGTTAGTCAAGTGATCATCCAAAATTACGAAGGTGCTGAATTAGTTAGTTGTTTACTTTATTGTCATTGCACCTCGTACAATGAAATTAAATACCATCTTCAGTGTATATTATGACTATGAAAATAAACATAAACACACATCCTTCACATTCTATACATTGATTAACCCAAATTAATGATTGTTATGATTTTTTTTCTCAGACTTCTAGTCATCTCCATTGCACTTATAACTAGTTGCGGTGTCCTACAATCCCTGGATCACCATTTCCAATCTTCCGTGCTGACTTCCCCAGAAAGTCAATGAGAAAACCATTAGGGAAGGTCATAGGTCACTGAGGTAAAACACAGCAATATTATTTTTGCACCACACTGGCTACTTGAGCACTCCCATACAACTTCCCTGAGCCTTGCCATATCTTCCTCACATTCTCACATACCCATTCACATTTCTATGTACCCTCCTTGACCCTTGTTACACTTCCCTTGCACCCTCCTTAATTAATATTTGTCCTTTTTCTATCGGGTCTTCAATAATAAAAGCCATATCGTCTGCAAATGCTTGCAGTTTATATTCTTCATTTCTAGTTTTCAATCCTTTTATTTCAGGATTTTGCCTCACTCTTTCTAATAGTACTTCTAGTGATAATATGAAGAGCAGAGGGGATGGTGGACAACCTTGTCGGACTCCTTTCTCTATATTTAAAGTTTGGGTATTTTCTCCATTTATTATGATATTTGCTTTTTGTACTGAATAAATTGCTATTATAATATTCTCAAATTTGGTGCAAAATTCATGTCATAAATTTGCTGAATCATAAATTGCCAATCAAGCCTTTTGGGCATCCAAGAAAACAAGGGCTACCTGTTTCTCCGGGTGGGCTTCATAATATTCCAGACTATCCATTATTATTCTTAAATTGTTGCTAATTTGTCTATTTGGGAGAAATCCATTTTGGTCTGGATGTATGTAATCATTCAGAATTTTCTTTAATCTAGTAGCAATAATGGTAGTAAATATTTTATAATCTACATTCAGCAAAGAAATTGGTCTATAGTTCTGTATCATTCTGGCATCTGAGTCCCCCTTCGGGATTAGCGAAATTAATGATTCTCTCCACGTGTCTGGCATTTTAGCAGATAATAACATCTTGTTATATAAATCCACCATTCTTGGTCCCACTTGTTCTTCTATCGGTCTATAAAATTCTGCTGGGAAGCCATCAGGGCCTGGGGTTTTGTTACTTTTCTGGGTTCTAATTGCTTGTCTTAATTCTGTCATAGATATGTCCATCATCAAAAATTCTTTCATCTCATCATTAATTTCTCGAGTTCTTTTTTCTCTTAGATATTCCCTTATCTGATCGTCATCTACTCTCTCTTTCTTATACAGTTTCCAACATATTTATGTGCAATCTCTTTTTTCTTCTCTATTGTGTGTTGATAATTTCCACTTTCATCCTGTAGTTGGTAGATGGTTCTTTTCTCTTTCTCTTTTTTGAGCTTATAAGAGAGCCATCTACCAGGCTTGTTTGCTTGTTCAAAGTATATTTGCTTAGTTACTTTCAAGTTTCTAATCAATTCTTCCTGTTCCACTAAGTTGAGTTTATGCTTATAGAGAATCAATTGTTCTTGTAATTTAACATTTTGTGGGGTGTCCTGTAATTTGGATTCTAGTTTCTTGATTGTTTGATATAAATTGTTTTGTTGAGCATGTTTTTCTTTATTTTTTTTGTTCAGTGTAAGTTATTATAATTCCCTGTATGATGGCTTTCATGGTGTCCCATAAATTTTGGATATTTGTGTCTAGGTTATTATTTTCTTTAAAATAAAACGTTAGTTCTTCCTTAAGTTTCTTTATAAAATCCTCATTCTTTAATAATTGAGAATCTAAAGTCCACCTTCTCCTTGATTTTTTCTTACCTTTCCAATTGATTCTAAGAGGGTTGTGGTCTGCCCAAGACTTTCTACTTCTATCGCTTCTTCTACTAAATCTCCACTCATCCATGCCATATCAATGCACAACCATGACTGGTGGGGATTTGAATAGAAGGTAAATTGTCTCTTATCTGGGTTTAATTTTTTTCCATACGTCTATTAAATTTAATTCTTTAATCATTTCTACACAAATTTTAGGTAGTTCTCTGTTCTTTTTTCCCTTCCCTTCTTATTCCCCCCATTATAATCTTTTTGATAATCTGCTACAGCATTAAAATCCCCTATAATACAAATATTTTTCCTTTCCAATTCAATGATTTTAGTATATAGAGCTTTATAGAATTCTTTTTGATTGGCATTAGGGGCATAAATTACCACCAATAGAATTTTTTTAAAGTTTATCTGTATTTCTATTGCCAGAACTCTTCCTTTGGGATCTGTAAATATTAAATTTGCCTTTATCTCTTCTTTAATGTAAACTGCTATTCCATTCTTTTTTCATTATCTGCAGAAGCCATAAACACTGTCCCTAATTTGGGGCAATCTAGATATTTTTCATCTGTTTTTAAAATGTGTGTTTCCTGTAAACAAATAATATCTGCATTTTGTTTTATCAACTTTGCCAGAATCCTTTGTCTTTTTGTCTTTGAGTTTAAGCCATTTATGTTGATGGATAAGAGTTTAATCTCTTTTTCCATAGTTCTAATTATATCTGGTTCTTTGTCTCCTGATTGCTCTTATTTCCCTTTGTGTTATGTTCGTTGATTTAAGGTCTTTTCTTTCTTGTTGTTGCTGGTTAGTTTTCCTTACTTCTTGTTTTTCTTCTTTATTTTTTGATTGGTCTTGTTCTTGAGAGTTTGAGTCTAGATCTTCTTTGCCAGTTTAAACTTCCAAGCCCGCTAGTTGCTCATACAATTCTTGTGCCTTTTCTAGAGTATCTATTTTAATCTTCTTTTCTTCCCAAGAGACCAACATTCCTTCTGGGATCAACCAATGAAATAGAATTTGTCTCTGCTTCTAGGGATTTGTTTGAGGATCTGGATCTCCTTTCCTTTGTATACTATAGCTTCTTCTCTAGATATCTTATAAATTATGTCCCTAACTTTCCTCCTTGTGAATCGAATATGGACCTCTTTTGGAAGTTTGTTTCTCCTTGCATAACTCGTGCTGACCCTGTATACGTCATCAATTTCCTTTAGCATTTCCTCCTTGTCTCTATCTAGAGCTTCGGCTAAAATTTCTGCCATCACTAGCTCTAGGTCTTCGTCTTTAGTTTCCAGTATATTTTGAAATCTAGGGTACGATGCAGCTTTGTCCATTTCAATATAGATCAGGGAAACCTCCATCTCTTTACTCACTGTTTTTATTTGTTGGTCTACCATTTCTAACTTTTTCTCCGTTTGTTCTGTTCTTTTCTCTACTTCCTTTACTGTGTTTGTTTCTTTCCAATGCTTGTTGAATTGACCATACCTTTTCATCAAGTTTAGACATATCTGCTCTCATTTCTGTTTTTAACTTTCCCATTTCCTCCTTCAGTTCATTAATATCCGCTCTTGTTTCTGAGTGATTCTTTACCATCATTTCTTGAAGTTTGGCCATTGATTCTTGTAGTGCAAGTAATGAGGTTTGAATGTTAATATTTGAAGTGGTGTTTTGTTTCTCCACCATTAGTGTTTCTTCTATTGTTTTTTGTATCCTCGGTGAAGCTGTTGTTGTTGAGGGTGTTGGAATTGATGTGGTCTTCTTTCCTGTCTTGCTTGTTGTGGTAGTTATAGTAGATATTTCTTCTAATATCTCTCTCTGATTATTAAGAACGTTATAAACATTATCCCAAATTGGCATTAAACAATTTAAAATTATTTTTCTTAAGATTTAACTGTTAATGAGATAAATTAAGTAATGGTAGTTCCTAATTGATTACACTAAACTCTGTTTGAATTAATTGTAGTTTAAGTCTAAATATAGAGTACATATATTATAATATATCTGAGTTTAAATACCAATTAGTTTTATACTTAATAATTAATAATTTCCAGCAAGCGTTCCAGTTATTGTATCCAAGAAAGAAGAAGAGAAAATAATCACCTGATGTTCAGTTAGCAGAATTCACAATTATATTCTATGTTTGCAAGGTAAATATCTAAATAAAAAATCAATATATTTAACCGTATAATTTTCTATATAAAACTCTTTTTAAATATGATATAAGCATCATTATAGGTATAACTTACAGTTTAAATTGTAAATATAAGTATTATGATAAACATCAGAGAATCTAAATTCTATGTTGATATATATACAGAATATAAAGAGAAGAATTTAATTAAACTATTAAAGCATATAACTATAAGTACAAATTGCCTAAAACTTTCAATCATTCAATATGTTACAATAAATGTACAGAATTAATTAATTATCTTAATTAGCTATATATAAAATGAATTAAATAATAGTAGCTCCAACTTAATTTCACTAAACTCTACTTAAATTAATTATAATTTAAATCTGAATCTAAAGTATAAATGTTGTATTATATCTGAGTTTAAGTACCAATTGATTGTATAATTAATAATTTCCAGGAAGCATTCCAGTTATTGTATCCAGTAGAAGGGAAAGAAAAAGAGAAAATAATCACCCAATGTTCAATTAGCAGATTCACTAGTTCAAAAATTTTAAGGTTCAAAAGGAGTAAAAATTATCAATTTATCCAATTCTTTTTAGTACTTAAGTCTCTCAAAATTTTCCCCCAATTCCGTCTTCTATGTTGTGCTATGTTGTACTATCGGATTGCTGAGTAATGCTGTTCACTATGGACGTTCTCCACTTCCGTTACTTCAGCTGTTTCTCAAAGTCTGTCAATCCTCAGCAAAGAGCAATGTTCACAGCCACGTAACTTGTGTAAAACTCTCACTTTACAGTTTTTCAACAGTTAGAATTCCCAAAGGTTTCCAAAGTTTAAAACTTAGTTTTCCGAAGGTATCCCTGATCACTATCTTGATCTGTTCTGTTCATTAAAGTGTCCTGCCTCCCTGGCTGTCTCTTGTTCCCAGTCACTCTCCGCTTGTTCTCACCTCCACTTTCTCCCCACCTTCTTGGGTTACAACAGATCTCTCTTCTCCGATACAGCACGAACCTCCTTTCCTTTTAATCTTCTATAATCCAAATTCTTTGCACTATCCCCTCCTTGTTCTTCACCACAGGCTGTCATTCGATCTTGCTTCCCCTTTTTGCTGGCTGTTAGGACTTTGGAGCTGCCATCCTGAGTATGCCATCCTCTCGGTTGCTGGGCTCAACGGGGTTTCTCTCCGTCACACTGATGATCGCGTATCGCCAGACTGCTCCCCGAGTATCCCCACTCCAACACGCTTCCCTTCAGGCTTCGTGTATCCCTTCGGGATCACTCCAGCACCAGAAAAGAGGGGTGAAGAACAGAGCTAGCTCTTCAGCCCCTCCGGGTGTCCCAACATCACCACTGGAAGTCCTCCCTTGCACCCTCATATACCCCCTTGCACTGTCCCCACACTTACTTGTCTACCAGTCTACTTGCAAGCTGTCTGTTTTCCATTTCCTGCTGGCTTCCCCACTGATTTCATTATAGGATGCTGGCAGGAAGTTGCCTTACATAATGACCATGGGATTTAGTTAATAATGTTTCTCAATGTCCCAAAGGTGATTTTTTTCAAATGGCAACTGAGCTTCCTTGATTTTTTCCTTTGGAAACATTTCACTTCTTATCCATAGGGCTTCTTCAGCTTCTTGGATGAGAAGCAAAACATTTTCAAAGAAAAAAAACCAAGAAAATCTAGTTGGTTTTTAGAAAGAAGCTCCTTTGGGACAATCATGATCTAAATGATGAGAATCTCCATAGACAAATGCTTCTCAATTTAATATTACAGAGAATAATGTATTAATTACTCAGTAACCATTTTAAGCCGGGATAGACACCACAGCTGGAGATAACCTCTTACCATGAATTAAATTAAGATTTCTATTGTTCAGCTATTTAATATGAGTACTTTATAAAGTGTTTGGTTTCATGTGGTGGAATGACCTGGTTTATATTCCTCAGGCTACACATATTTAGTTATACCTAGATAAGCTGTGGCATTATATGTAAATATGTGCTGTTTTATTGTTAGCCGCCCTGAGTCCTTAGGGAGAAGGGTGGCATACAAGTCGAATAAATTATTATTATTATTATTATTATTATTATTATTATTATTATTATTTTATTGTTTCAGATGTAGCTCCTTATCAAAACAGAGAAATTTTTTGCCCATGGGTGGGCAAAAAAGCAGTAGGACCAGGAGTGACTTCTGACTTCATGCTAGTTTCCTCATTGAGTTTCCTTGTGGGAAGCTAGCAGGGAATATCAGAAATCTTTTCCTTCCTTCCTTCCTCCCTCCCTCCCTAAAATTCCTGCCAGCTCCCCCATTTACTTTGCTTTCTAAATTTTGTTGGTTAAATAGGTGTTTGAATCCTTCTACTGCAGAAGATTGAAACTTCACATACCCTCCTGGCTTTGACAGGCACAAACTCCAGTCTTTAGATCTTCCAAAAGTGTTATTTCCAACTGAAATGCTTGCTATTTCCTCATTGTTCAGTTTTGCTTCTCCCTCCTTCTACCACATTAATTCTTTTTCAGCTCAGAACCATTCATCTCAAATAGCCCTCTCCATGTTCATTTTTTAATTGTACCCTTGAACTTTCCTTCTCAGACCAAGAATAACTAAGATAGTTTTTTATTGGCAAAGCCAAACTTCAAGCTGCCTTGAAAAAATAAATAAAAACACAGTATTTATGTATATCTTTTAAACCAGTATTTAAAGTAGTACTTTACAGTCTCTCCCCCACTATTAACAATGTAAGAATATCTTAGTTAACCAGTAAAAACCAGCTGTTTTACAAAACCCAGGACAATCCTGTAAGTTGGTCAGCAATTACTTCACAAAAAAATTAGAAAGAGCCTAAATAACAAACTTCTTTGCAGAAAGAAAATAGTTTCCCCCCTCTTCTTTTAGGTATGCTTCGGGATATTTTATACCCAAATCCTGCGCTACTATAGAACCTAATCTCACATCAAAAGATTCTCTAACCATATAAAAATCCTTTCAGTAACCAATGGCACAACAGTAAGATTTCCTTTCAGCTTTTCAAAATAAAAAAATCTGATATTCCTTGGTACAGGCATATATTTATCTAAATTATTTCTCAAAATAAAGAGTAAAACTGTTATGTCACAACTGTACATGTGCTTTGGACAAGGATGCCCACTCTCTTCCTCGCTTTTTAATATCTGTGTGAAACACTTGGCTTGGGCTATTGGATAACATCATCAACTGAATAGTACATCATTCAGTTGAACACATTGGTTTTGTTAGTAAACAACATTTTTCTTGTTTACCTCTAAACCTCATACTAGTTTTGATGTGAAAGATCAAAAGGGCAGAATACTTTATTAACTGGTGCAAGTCAGAACTGATGTCAAAAAGTAAAATTGGATTATCCATTTAAGGGACATCATAGTACTGTCCGGTCTATTTTTGAAAACCTCCAATAATGGAGCATCCACAACCCTAGGAGGCAAGCTATTCCATTGATTAATTATTCTTATTGTCAGAACATTTTTCTCTCTTTGACAAGTTTTCATCCATTATTTTTTGTCCTTCCCCTTGGTGCCCTAGAGAATAAGTAAATTCCCTATTTTTTGTGATAGCCCCTCAAGTTAGCTTGAGAGGTAGCTGGAAGAGAGCTATTGCGTTCCTCCTGATCTTTCTCTTCAACAGGCTAGACCAGGGGTGGGCAAACTTTTGACTCAATGGGTTCTTAAACTGGACGGAGAACAAAAGCATGGATGGAGTGTTTGTGTGAACTAATATAAATTCAAAGTTAGGTAGTGAAACTTTTGGCCCAAGCTGGGCTAGACATAGCCCTTGTAGCATATGATCTTTCTCTTCAACAGGCTAGACCAGGGGTGGGCAAACTTTTTGACTCAAGGGGCACAATGGGTTCTTAAACTGGACTGGAGGGCCGGAACAAAAGCATGGATGGAGTGTTTGTGTGAACTAATATAAATTCAAAGTTAGATTACTTCACGTAGGCTTCTGGGAGAGCAAGAGAACCCTCCGCTCTTTGGCTCACGGGCTGGATAGAACAGCCGAATGGGCCGGATCTGGCCCCCAGGCCATAATTTGCCCACAGCTGGGCTAGACATACCTGGGTCCCTCAACCATTTGTCATATGATTTAGCCTTCAGACCCTTTATCATCTTTGTTGCTCTTCTTTCCAGGGTCTCAACATTCTTTTTGTATCATGGTGACCAGAACTGCAATATTCCAAGTGTGATATCACCAGCGGTATAAACTGGTGCTATCATCCCTCTGTTGATGCGTCCTAGGACTGCTTTGTCTTGTACATTTGTATCAAATCATTAACTATTATGTATACCTCAAAGAATGTAACTCAGTAAAATATAATGTAAATTTAAAAAACAGCAACTGTGTATGTGCTTTCTTTTTCTGAAGGTGTCAACTTTTTCTGCTGAAAGTGTAATTATGGCTTATTTTTGGTGCACTTTTGGAAGATGGTTTTGATACTTAACACCTGGTGAATTGTCAAAGATGTACATCAAACATATGTTGGACATGTAATCACTCTGAAGGCACCTTTTATTGCCTTTGGCAGACATGTAAGAATGCTAAGAATTATTGAAATCAAATATCTACTTTAATACAGAGAATTCTTGTACAATCGAGTCAGAGTTTTTTGTTTTAGGTTTGGTGGGTAAGCAATGGGAGAAAGAATATGGGACTTTATTTCTGTATATGAAGACAGCAAGACGTTTGTATGCACAGAGATGGAAAGACTTATAGATTCCCACAACTGAGTAATGGATGGTAAAGTTAATGGATCTGGCTGAGATAGCAAAATTAGCTACCTTGTCTCACTTTGTTTCTATGTGGAAATCACTTTTGGACTTCTTGCTAGAAAATGAAAGAAATGCCACATTAATTTTGGTATTTTAAAATTAGAAATGTTTATGATTACAGAAATAGTGGGTGTTATTGAATTTTAGATTAAAAGGTTGATGTACTTTATATCTGTAACTGTATTGAACAAAGTTAGAACTTATTTTTCTTTTTTGTAAATTTTTTTGCATCTTCCCTTCCTCTATTTTTTTTCTAATATTTTTGCTTGTTTTTTAAATTCTATGTTTTGTAACATTTAATAAAGTATATAAGGGGCCTTGGTGGTGGAGGCTGTTAATAGCCTAGCACTTAGTTCCAGCTGCCTGTAATTATTGTAGGCTCGAATCCCACCAGGCTCAAGGTTGACTCAGCCTTCCATCCTCTCGGGGTAGGTAAACTGAGGACCCAAGATTGTTGGGGGCAATAAGCTGACTTTGTAAAAATGCCGCTTAGTAATAAGCAGGCATATACAATGGAATGAAGGCTATTGCTGAGCGCATTGGGTTGTATTCCAAAAATTGTAAGCCGCCCTAAGTCTCTGGAGAATGGCGGGATATAAATATGAATTTAAAAAAATAAAAAAAATAAAAAAATAAAATATATTAAAACAAAGGAACACTGGTTTCATTTCAATTTAACTATGCTTTGTTGACTAAATGGTAAGGCTAGGCTTATTGAACCATAATTTACAATTATATTTATTTTCATGTCAGGCTTATATCTTGTTCAATAATTAAGAGAACAAATTAGTCTTCCATATTTGTTAATGAAGTCCTGTTCAGCCTTTCATTCTATACAATGAAATCATTGATTTAAAGGAGTTATTTGAACTTACTGATGGCAAAGGAAGATATTTTTCATTTCTAAGGATAAATATCTTTTTATGGACTATATTTGACCTGCTGGATTCTCAGTAACCACAACTCTGGATGATTTTTCCTTTTCCACTGAGGAATTCCAGCTGGTTTTTTTACTAATAAAGTTATTTTTTGCAAACATAAAATTGCAAAGATTTATAATTATACCATGCACAATTTAATTAAGTGAAACTCCATAAAGATATCTTGATTATTTCCTGTTGTTTCATGTTATGCAGTTTAATTTTTAATGAATTTAATTATTATCTTTAAGTTTTCTGAATCTCAGAATATTATTCACACCTTTCATTATGTACTACATATTATACTGAACTTCCTAACAATCCTGAAAAAGATTTCTTGAAATTACTTTTTCTTCAACCACACAGCCCTAGGCACTTTTCAAAAAGATAGAGAATAAGAAATATGAATCACCTGGAATGGAAATGGTCGATATCTTTCAAAGTGTTTTATTGAGCTGATGTTAGAATGTCTCCTTCTTTATGCCATAACTAAATCTGTTTGGGGATCAAAATTCTAGGCTTAGTCACCCTACTATGGAAGATAAAATCCAGAGTCAAGTCAGGACATTTTTGACATTTTTTTTCTTTTGATTTCCAAATGAAGAGATGTCTTAAAAATATTAAATAATTTTGACCTAGACAAAATATATTGGTATGGATTTATATATTTAAATTTAAATGGCCTGAAATCTAAATATTTTAATTATTTTGATGTGCACTTACAGGGTTCAATGTTTATCAGATTTGTATACCATAGGTAAACCCAGTGAAATAAATTTGAGCTGTACTATAGAAATTGCACAGCTATAAGGGAATGTATTTTACTCAAGATTCATATGGCCAGATTATTGCTGAGAATTTATTGCAATCTATAGGAAGTATTACTATTAAAGGGACTAAAACTTCTTGTCCTGCAGATGTATTATATCTGTTAATGTAATGACACATTACATTTGTAAAATGTTAGATAATGTAAACAATTATATGTCGGTTCTGTTTATTGCACATATTCAGCAAATAAACTGTAATGTATTTACATTCCATTACACTGACAGAATCCCATTTTTTCAGTACTATGGGCTATTTTATTCTATTATCAGATTTAAGTAACTAGAGTAACTTGTATTATATTTAATTATTCTTATTTGAATGTTTATAAGCTGTTTATTCATTATGGCTCAAGGTGGCCCACAACATTTTTTAATAAATGAAACAATTGTAAATCCATTATTAATAAATGTATAACAGATCTGTGCAAAATTATATTTTAATTCCTGTCCTCAGCTATAATAAAAGGAGTCCGGTTTGAGTTCCAGAAGAATATTTTTCCATACCAAAGGTAGAGCTGCATCTGGGTCAGGACCATCTACTTCGTGATCTATAAGTGAACAGGGCAAAATATTTGGGAATAGAAGTGTTGTAAATAATGTGGACTGAAAGGGTGTAAAGCTTTGTTTGCCCAAAAGCAACCACCACCAGCAGTTTCAACATGAGAGTGAAGTGGTACTCCTAGAAATTCCATACATTTTGAACAAAGTACAATTTTGAAGTTATCTTTAAGGCCCACTCTTCTGAAATAATATAGTTTTGTGAATGCTTGCATGCATCATCAACATCGCAAGACGAGATGCTACTGTTTATCAGCCAACGTCAATAAAAATTGTTATATAGCTGTTAAGTTCAATGTCAGATACATGAGAATCTCCAAATTGTGGATTATTTTCATTATAGAAAGTTCATCCAGGATAGGCACATCTCCTGCATCCTGAAATTCATGTTCTTTAATAACTTGTCCAAATTCAAATTTGCTCATCTTTACAGCTTCAAAACTCATAGAAACTCTTCAAATAACCAACTTTTAGGAAATCAAGGCCATTCTGTGCCAAATCCAGCCCATTAAACCTTGATTGCGAAGAATATAGGAAATTTGTATCCTCTAAAAGTTTCAAATGCAGGAGAATATAAGAAAAGCTGTGCAGTGGCCAAAGACCTATCTAGTTCAACACCCTGATCCCATGCTCCTGCAAAGAGCATGGTTACCAGTATACCCAGTAATCAGACATGCATAAAGTTAATATCTTTTAATATGCAGTAGTCCGAAGAGAATCCAAGGTTTATTTTTTCAAGTTCAGCTAGAAATATGAGCAACTGCCAAAGCCAGATTCCGAAAGCAAAGTTCAAGCCAAGACCCAAACCAGAATATTCACCAAACACATCCATGTTGAATGATTAGAAATAAATTACTTCAGAAAGACACTCCTTTTTACTAAGAGATATTTAATATGAATGGTGAATTAATACTGGTAGTTTTGAAATGGAGCTCAAATGAAAGTGCTCAAATTTTAGGTACTTTCTCTCAGTCCTCTATTTCCAAAATAAATAAAATCTGTGAAGTCACAGCCTGGGCTACAAATGCAATAATTAATCTTACCAGCTGCAATGGGACATTTCAGTGCCTGGTACAATCAAACGGTGTAATGCAACTCACTATTTTCGGTACTGATGATTCAGAACACAGGATTTATATAAAGCTAGAATTATTAGAACACTGCTTATGCTCCAGCTGCCAAATGTCTAAGCCCTTTAGAAGAAACAATTCTTATAAAGTTGGAGAGAACCTACACTATAAAAAGATGCTTTTACTTCCAAACAGTATTTTAGCTTTCCAGTGACAAGTCCTTTAAATTAGGGTCTGAATCCAGAAATGCACTGCTCCTTAGGAATTGACAGGGCTTGGACTTTCCATCCAAAAGCTCTAAAATAAGCTAAACATTTTGGTACTTCTCCTGACTCACTTCCATCCTCTGCTTTGGGGGTGGGGGATGTGGGTGGGGTAACAGAAGCCACAAGAAGAGCATGAGCTCTTGGGGTTGTAGCATTCAAAGATATACTGCCTCTTATACTAATATTTATACCATGTTCCCCGAAAATAAGACCTACCCCGAAAATAAGACCTACCCCGAAAATAAGACCTAGTGTGTTTTGGGAGCCAAAAAAAATATAAGACAGTGTCTTATGTTAGGGGAAACACGGTATGCAATTTGTTCGTGGTTTTGTACATGAATAAATGTACATTGTTCTACATGAATATGGTGTTTTTTTTCATTAAATATATATATATATATATATATATTATATATATTATCAGCCGCTCTCCAGGAGAACGGCTGAAGACACAGCCTGAAGATGACGGATGAGTAACGCTCAAGGTATTCTCAACCTTACACGGACAAGAATCACCAAGACCTACATACCTTTACCCGTGAAAATCTATAAAACAAATATATATATATATATATATATATATATATATATATATATATATATGGAGTCTTGGGTCTTTGGTTGAGAATTCACCTTTTCAGCTTCGTTCTCCTGGGAGTGTGATCGTGGCTGTCACACACTTCTCCCAGGAGAACGGCTGAAGACACAGCCTGAAGATGACGGATGAGATTTCGTCAAACGCTGCCAAGGTATTCTCAACCTACACGGACAAGACCAATACACCAAGACCTACATACCTTTACCCGTGAAAATCTACGAAAACAAATATATATATATATATATATATATATATATATAAGACCTACCCCAAAAATAAGACCTAGTGTGTTTTTGGGAGCCAAAAAAATATAAGACAGTGTCTTATTTTCGGGGAAATACGGTACCATCAAAACTGGTATGCAGTGGTAGCTTCCTGATCTTGTCTAACGGTTTTTGTGAGTGGCCCCATTTGCCATTCATCACTGCATCTTGCAATGGAAATTCCATTTTACTTTAGAAGAAGTGCCATTGTTTAGCTGTACAGTACTGGAAGACCAAATACAGCACCGGGAAGCTTGCATTTCATGTCAGGTTTGCCCTTCTGCACAGGATCTAAAACAACTGACATGTCGTGCATATTCAACAGATGTTTCCAATCTCACTATTCCCTGGCTTCTTCACTATTCCCTGGCTTGGTATAAAGGAGCTGGATTCAGACTGAGTGGAAGGTGCACAAGGGAAGTATTGGAAGCGATATCCTTTTCTTGCCTTTAATTCATCTGTTCAAAATTTCCATCCTCCAAAGTACTTCCCTAATTCCAAAGAGAATTAGGTATGATACATGCTACATGGCATTTCTCCTTCAAAAAGTTTTGTTCCTTCTTTGCCTCAAGATAGCATCTATTCAAAAAGGTGCTAAGCTTATTAATTTTTAGGGCAATGTAAAACCTTTCAAAGAGGTGCTTCAGGATACATGGAAGCATGTATAAAGTGCCTTGGTTGAATTGTTAAAACAGATCTGTTTTTTCCTCAGGCTTACATCACCACTTCTGGCTTTGCTTCACACAGCATTTTTTTTAAAGGGGACCTTTGTATGTGCACTCATGTATTTCAGAGCATTGTACAACCCTAATAATTTTAGTAACAGATTTAAAAATTGCATTATTGTAGTAAAATACAGTCTCTTAGAAAGTTTAATGTGAACACATCATATATCATAGAGAATATTATAAAGAATATTGTGTGAGCATAAAAGTTCTTTTTGAAAACAAATAGAAACTCTAGAATTAATTGCGGGAGCATCTACTGTCAGCAACAACTTCCCAGCGCCCCGTGCGCTCACACAAAAGGCCTCCTTGGGGTGCTGTCACAGTGTCGGCTGGCGACCCCCAGGGGGAGAGCCTTCTCTGTGGGAGCGCCCCCCCTCTGGAACCAGTTACCCTTGGAGCTGCGGATGGCCCCTGACCTTCAATCCTTCCGTCATGACCTGAAGACTTGGCTCTTTCAACAGGCCGACCTGGACTGAGCAGGGAGGTTTATTGGTTTATATTAGCTGGTGTCGGTTTTAATTGAATTATTGGGATTTTATTTGATTTTTTTAAATTTTAAATTTTGTATTGTATGTTTTTATTGTTGTGAGCCGCCCTGAGCCCTTCGGGAGAGAGGGCAGCATATAAATCCCAATATAAAATAAAATAAAATAAATAAATTGTTCAGGAATATCTTTCAATTTGTTTAGATAAGGTTTTTCTCAAATCCAATCAGTGTAACCCTGCCTTAGAAATCAATCTAACATTAACAAAGTTTTTCATTGTAAAATATATATATATACAGGAGAGAGAACAATTAAGAGTTAAGCAACTATTCAATTTTTGTTTTCCTATAAACGGTAGAAATTTTCTCTAAATAAATAAATAAAAAGAGTAACTCTATCCAGAAACATTTCATTTGTGAGACATTTGAAATCTGACATACTGTTTTTTAAAAAAAATCTGAAGTTTCTTTCTCAAGATATTTTTAGCCATTACAAAATCATTCCAAATTATTTTGTATTATTTATGCCATTCACATTCCAGCATTTTCCCATGAAGGTAAAGCAATGTCCCAAGCCAAATAGTTTCAACAAACGGTAGTGCTCTATAACCCTGTGTTTTGCTAGGCTAGTTTCAAACTTCCAAACACAGATTCAACAGTCTGTCATTCAATGTCTGAAAACAGTTCTGCAGTAAAACATCAAACCTAGTTTATGATTGGAGCTGGGCAGTCACAGCCACCAAGGGATTTAGCAATGAGAGCAGTTTGTGTTTAAAATTCAATTTTTATCCCACAACATTCCAACTTAATAAGCCAAACATCTTATGGATCTGCTTGGTCAGCAAACAGTAGTTTGAAGCCAACTATAAAAATCAATTCCCTTCTAGCAATTAGATCTCCAAGTTAAAATCAATGGTATTTTTTTTTCATAGCTCATCATTTGTTAATATAGTAAATATAATATTCAGCACTTCACTAATTCTAAGGATCTTTGCAATAAATTAGGTGAGGTACATAAATCCCTGGTATAAGGTACACAAAACAAAAAGTCTAGGAGAACTGTCTGACATCTATGATTTAGACTTGCTTTAACAACAAATGAGTCTCCACAACTATTTCTGATCATTTTTTTACAATCTGAACATAAAAAAGCAACCGTGACATTGGCACTCAGATTTTGCCATGCTGTTGATGATTCAGGTATCTCTTTCTAAAATATTCTTTAAAAATTTAGAATAACAAGTCTTATCCATATTAATATGATGTAAAAACTGTTTTTTCAGTTTTTACAACTGAAGGAGGTTACCATCACAGAAACAAAAAAGTTGTCATATTATCAAAACAAGCCACCATGCAAAATATTGGCTGCAAATTCACTAGCTAGGACTAAATTATTCAGACTTTTGAAAGAGTAGTTTGAGAAGCCATAGTGCCAGAAGGAGCTGGGATGTATAAAAGGATCAATCAGAATAGAGTACTGGGCCTAAGATCTTGTGGTACCTCACTGCTTGCTTCCCTCCATGTAGAGGTAGTACCATTAAGGACTAACTCACTGAGTATGGATTGTCATCCAGTTACAAATCCATCTGGTGGTGATTGTTGTCTAACCCACATTTTTCTAGCTAACCAAGAAGTAAGTTATGGTCTGCTTCGTTGAATGTCTTGCTGAAGTCTAAGTATACTTTATCCACAGCATTTCACTGGTCTATCAATTTAGTCACTTTATCAAAGGATAAAATAAGATTGGTTTGGCATTATCTGTTTTTAAGAAACCTGTGCTGGCTTTTAGTTATAATTTTATTTGTTTCTAGATGCTTGCAGATCTGTTCTTTGACAATTTTCCAGTATCTTTCTAGGTATTGATGTTAGGCTGATTGGTCTGTATTCCTTTTTTGAAGAGGTAAACTACATCAGCTCTTTTTCAATCCTCAGGTAATTCCAGGATTTTTGAAAGATATGGTACAATGATTCTGAGATAACACCTGTCAGCTCCTTCAGAACTCTGGGATGCAATTCATCAGGTTCTGGTGATTTATATTAATCAAAATCAGATAGGTGTTGTCTGACCATTTTCTTGCTTATTTTAATTTTTTATTTCTAGTCTGTTTTTTATGGTTAGGTTTTTGGTAGGTTGGGCTGTTTCTTTTTGCATGAAGACTGATACAAAGAATGAGTTAAGCAGTTCTGCTTTCTCTCTGCTCCCTGTTACTTCCTTGCCATCTTCCCTCTTCCGTTTCTTTGACTTTTTTCTTGTTGAAGGAAACTTTTTAAAAATTATCTTTGACTTTTGTTGCAAGTCCCTGTTCATTCTGAGCTTTTGCTTTCCTAACTTAATCCTTGCAGATTTGGGCTATCTGCTGACATTCTGCTTTAGTTATGTGTCCCTCTTTCCATTTTTTGTATTGGTCCTTTTTGTCTTTCAGTTTATCAGAGAGCTTTGTGCAACTATGCTGGTTTTTCTTGGATTTCTTGCTTTTCTTTTTCAGTGGTATTGTGCTGGATTGGGCTCCTATGATCATATTTTTCAGAGTTTAACAGAATAACAGAATGGTAGAGTTGGAAGGGACCTTAGAGGTCTTCTAGTCCAACCCCCTGCTCAAGCAGGAAGCCCTATACCATTTCAGACAAATGTTGTCCAATCTCTTCTTAAAAACCTCCAGTGTTGAAGCATTCACAACCTCTGGAGGCAAGTTGTTCACAGTCCGAGTCATACACGAAACAAGTCAGTCAGTATCTTAATGCTATTCCAAATATCAATATGTCCTTGTCCTTACCAATCAGCAGGCACAGTTCGTAGTTTATCAAAACAGTAGCAAACTTACATCCAATAGTCGAAGTCAAAACACGGAGAACCATAAACAGTAGGCAATCAACACAGAGATAGAGCAGAGAGAGAGAACCAGGTTTCTGGCTCCATTTTATGGCCGGTTGCTGTAGCCACAGCCAATCACATTCTGGCTACTCTTAAAGTGACATACACTTTCAATCCTGGCTTATATATTAGAAACCCAAATGTTAGTTATACTAACAGTTCCACTGATTTCCCAGGCTTCTTGAGTTGTTTTCCCTTTTTGGAATTTCATCCATGGAATCTTTCTTAAGCTGTCTCTGAGTTTGTTAAAATCAGCTCTTTTAAAGTTTAAGACATTGGTTGGGTTATGTTCTATTGCTTGTGTTTACATTATATTGAATTCCAATATGAAGTAATCAGTTTCGCCCAATGTTGCAGCAACTTCAATTCCCTCTATCACTTATTCTCTGTTAGAAAGAATTAAGTCCAGTACAGCTTTTCCTCTAGTTCCCTCCTCTAACTTTTAGATGACAAAATTGGCAGCTAGGTTGGTTAGGAATCTGTTGGATCTCCCATTTACTGCAGAGTTTGTCTCCCAGTTGATATCAGGATAGTTTAATATTTAATATCAGAGGAAACTCAGGAGAGCTTTGTTGAATATCAGACCCACAAACACATCTTCCTTGTCATATTCAGTGTGGTTGGAAGGAGGACAGTAAAATACTGATGAACATCTAAAGGAAAAGCCAATTAATAATCTACACAGCCTAGTTCAGCATTCCAAGGGTAAAAAACAGTATGTTGAAATGAAATAAACAAGTTCTGGGATCTCTTATTAAATTCCTGACAAAGCAATGACTCAAAAATGATTTGCTTTTCCAAACTTATATTTGCTTTTTTCAGATTTGTAGAGCCTGCCCTCCCCATTCCCAGCCTCCTCAGCCCTGCCTACCCCTATGTACTGAATACATGTAAAAGACTCATTGTTGTTGAAATCTGGATTTAGTGGATATATCGATTTCATCCAGGTGAAGACATACAGAAATCCCCTTCAGGTTTTCCACTCAATATACAAGGCCTAAGGACAAAAGAGTGGTCCTTTTGTACAGGTAGTTTTTGACTTATGACCACAATTGGAAGCAGAACTTCCATTACTTGACAAGACAGGTGTTAAGTGAATCGTATCCAATCTTACAAATTTTTTTGCACCAGTTGTTCCACGAATCACCATAGTTGTTAAATGAGTCACATAATTAAGTGAACATGGCTTCCCCATTGACTTTGCTTGCTCAAAGCAGACTGAGAAGTCGCAATTGATGATCATGAGACCTCAAGACACTGCCAACATAAATATATGCCAGTTGCCAAGCTCTCAAATTTAGATCACATGACTGCTGGGACTTTGTGACATAAGTCATAAGTGTGAGAACCAGCTGTTAAGTCACTTTTTTCAGCACCATCATAACTTTCAACATCATTGAACAAATGGTTGTAAGTTGAGTGCTACCTGTACATAGAACCAATGGGCCTGAAGTTTTGGCCCTTACACACATCACAGTTACCCGCTGAAGGAGAACACAGCCTTGCCTCCAATATTAGTTGGATTGATAATTCTGGGAGAGCCACCTGTAGTGAGCTTAAGTGCAGCATTTGTGCTGCCATGACAATGCTTGTGGTATGCAGGAAGAGCAGCAGATGGCACAGGACACACCTTGAAACACCAGAGCAGAAAAGATTTCTGACAAAACAAACAATCTAACTTGTTCAAGAGAACAGACCTCGTAACATGATAATGTCAGAGAACAAGAGATGTGTGTAAGGCAAAGAGAAAATTATTAAGATCTAGATGCAACTTTCAGTAAATGATTTTTCCACCCTAGGAGACAAGTGAAGGCACTGACTTAATTTTTTCTTCTCTGCTTTGCAGAGCAATCTAATATAAAAAAGCTATGCTGCAGCAAACACACACATGCACAAACATTTTCCGTTAGCTCCTGAGGATTTTATTTTAAATTGTTTCAATTGTCATGCATTTTTTCCATAGGGATATCCCTGACTTTAAAGAGCCCATGTAGATTGTGTGAGACTTAATGACAAATTCTCTGTTTGCTGACATCAGATACCAGCAAATGGGCTTTGGGAAATAATATTGTTGCCATGACAACAGCATCTCTCTAGCACTTAAACAACTTCATTTAATAAAAGTGGCAAAGTGGGAAGGGAATCCACATAAATGAATTTTTATGTAAATGCAGTGAAGCAAGGTCATATGGAAAAGCAATAACATTCATTTTGTATTTATGATGTAAAGTAAAATTACATAGATGGAGAAAATTTCCTACAACTGTTAAGTACATAGTTGACAATATATTATGTCAATGTAATGCCAGTAAGCAATTGTGTGAAATATTCTGATATTAATCACTATAATGAAAGCAGAAAAAGAAAATCTAGAGTACTCTTTTGGATATTATTACTATGTTTAGTCACATAGTCAGCCAAAAGTTTAGAGTGGATTTGGCATTTTGTTCACCTTTCAAGTTCTTCCCAAAGTCCTGGGATAGGCAGATGTTGTTTAATAATATTAAAAGTATCATCCCAGGATGTAAGCTGTTCCAAATAAAGCTGCCTTTTGCAGTTGATTGATAATGATTTTGTCAATGCCAGTGGTGCTCCAGATGCTTTGGAATTGCACCTAAGGTGCCTATTATTGTTGGTACTATCTTTGCTTTCTTGACACAGTTATTCTATTTCTATTTGCAGGTCTTTGTTTTGCAATTTTTCCCAGCTCTCTCTTCTCTTCTGTTTTCTACAGGTACTGCCACAATACACTCTGCAGTCTGTATTATATGATAAGTGCTTGTCTGTTTGGATTCTAAAGCTTCTTCGTTTTCTCTTATTTTGTTCAATTTGTGGTCCCATCATTTTTTGTTTGCAGGCAAATGGCATTTCTTGCAGTTATTCCAATGCACCAACATTGCTATTTGGTCATGCCATTGTCTATAACACGGATCTTGTGAACCCAGGCAACATCCGAGCCAGTTATGGCTTTCTGAAATTTATATCTCATCCTATTTTTTGTGGCAGAGGGACTCTTTGTCTGACTCCTCTGAGGAGACCTGTCCAATATAGTTGAACCTCTGGCATAGCTCTTATCTTCCTCAGAGCACACAAGCCCGACAACCATGTCAAGATAATGTTTCAATGGGGGTTGTTGTTGTTAGTATTATTATTATTAATTTAACCTTCAATTCAATTCACAGTAAAAACATAACAGTTCAAGTCCTAACCAAGGACCTAAGAGCTGTTAAGGTAGCGTCTGAGTATATAGGCAGTTCCGAGTAAGTTGGTTTTTTGAAAAGTCAGAATATTCAGGTCTAATAAATCCAGGATTTCCATGTATCTAGGCAGCCCTTTGGGTATTGCTCAAAGGACTCCTATTACTATTGCTACAACCATTGATTTCTTCCTCCACAATTGTTCAACTTCAATTTGTAAATCATGATATTTCGTTATATATTCTAGCTGTTTCTTCTTTTTCTTCTTCTTCTTCTTCTTCTTCTTCTTCTTCTTCTTCTTCTTCTTCTTTATTTATTTATTTGATTTGATTTGTCAATCGCTTACAAGATAATAGGTATAAGTATAAACATGATTAAGAATACAGGAAATAGGTACGAATAAATGGGGACAATAGGACAGGGATGGTAGGCACAATTGTGCACTTATGCACGCCTCTTCTTCTTCTTCTTCTTCTTCTTCTTCTTCTTCTTCTTCTTCTTCTTCTTCTCAGCAACAACAACAATACTACTGCTACTAGTAGTAGTTGTAGTAGTAGTATTCTAAACATATGTTCACCACTGGCTAAAAACAGTAAAATAACAATCACCCAACAGTGCCTTAAATTTCATTCAGAGTGACTCTGACCATTTCCCAACTTGGTTGTTATGGTATCATCTAGGGGGAAGAAGGGAATTGTGGCTGGTCCACAAGACACCAGGCTGTAGAGTTAGGGCATATCAACATTGTACCCTTAAGATGCTTCTGTCTTGGACTCATGCTTGACAACAGACCAAGTCAACTTAAAAAAACAACTCCTGCCAGGACTGAGACACTTTGGCAACAACTTGCAAAGTATATCATCCAGTTTGCAAGCTGTTACGTGTTCCCACCAAACATATTATCCTAAGCTTCCATTCTAGGAAAATGATTATCAATTGTTTTCCTTCCTGTGGGCAGAACTTATTGGAATATATTCTCCCTCTCTCCCTGCCTCTCTCTCTCTCTCTCCACATTTATATACACATAATAGCTAGTTTTGAAATAAAATTTATTTCTTGACACTCTTTTGCTTTCTTATATTCTTTTAGAGGAATTGTGCTTTAATACCATACCAATATTTCCTGAATATAAATATTTCCCTGAATATAAATATTTCTCTGAATATAGAATGTTGTTGGTTTGAAAACTGACTGTTTTTTGTTTCATTAGATTTCTATTTGCTTCTAAAAAGGTTTAACTCAAATGCCTGGAGAAATGGTGAAATAGCACATCAGTTAACTTATATATTTCTTTAAAAATAAAAGTGGCTCAGAGGAAAAAAAAATAACAATAAATAGTTTTCTGACTTTCAAACCAGCAAGGCAAGTGTTACAACCACTACACTACTGCAATATTGTTCTTAAAGTTAACTTTAGAAGATATGACAGACCATAGCAACCATTTAATCAGTTAAGGGGCTGCTCCTGTCTGAGCAAAGTAGCCAATCAAAGCACAGGGAATAATGTACTGAGGCAAAATGGAGAGCATTGCCTAAGGCAATTGGAGCAGAAAAATTGTACTTTGAAAACACAGCAGGAAAGCATCTGGAGTTCCCTTCTGTGGTGGGTGAGGGCAGAGTACAGGTCAGTGTTGTCCATGCCTACCATTGAAAACTAGTTGCTGGCCTGTCCTGTCCATGGGACAAACTTGGCAGTGAGACTAAGCCCTTAGATTTGGGTGTTATAAAATCTTCATGTTCTGAAGTGACATCAGATAAACAGCAAAGGTTCTCCTAAAGTCTGCTGGGAAGAAGTCATATCTTGTTGATCTGCAATTATTAGAAATATAATATCCAATAGTTGGATTATTTCTACATTTTCAAGTTATACAGAACATTTGATAGCCTGATAACTTTGTATATTAGTAACTCATTAATAATGTAAGCTGTATTAGGTCAAAAAAAGCTAATTCAAGTAAGTATGATTATTTAGTATGTGTGTTGCTGTTATGTATGCAGAGTTTAAAATGACTGGTTAATGTTGTAAATTGTTGAATTCATTGGTTGGAAAAGTGTGGGAAAACTCTGCACTCTGATTGGCTGGCAGCCGTGGCAGCCGGCTATAAATAGCTGCCGCGGCTGAGCCTTTCAGGTCCGTTCTGAGCTGAAGTCACAATAAACTTTGAGTTGAAGCACTCCGTCCTGCCTCTCTATGCGAACTTAACAGTTGCAATGCCAGATTAGGAAACACAAAATCTTTTGTAGAATCCTAAATCAAAGTATACGGTAAAAATCCACATGACAAGTAGATGGCAGCAATAAATGAGCGTTTCCAGAATTTTTCAGCTTAATATGATAAGAAAGAAGGTTCTGAACCTATCAATTGGAACTGAAAAAAAACATCCTTTTATGAACAAATTGGAATATGTACAATGTGAGCATTATTATCCTTTCATGGGCTATTTTTTATTTATTTAAAAGATGGCCTGATCTGACTCAAGATATTTAAAACATAAGACTGGGGAGTCTAATTCTTCTCTCCCGCCAGCACTTAGTTTCTACCCTTGGTTTCTACATGGCTTTTAAAAACTCAATTGGCACCAATTGGACTTGCAAGACAACTGGCAATCTTCAAAAGGACAAGGTATTTATAGATTCTGAGGCAGACTTAAATCCTTACTGCTCAGCTAGCATTGGATAATAAATAAGAGTTTTGAAATAGACCAGTGAAAATGATGGTGTCAACTCATAAAATATTTCTATGGTCTTTTAGAGTTGCCAACAAAAAAAGGGGGGGAAAGGGGGTTTGAAAGAGCAGTGCAGCAGCTTGGAAATCGAAAGTGCATTCCATAAATAGTTTTTCAAATATAGTAACTAGGTGACTGAAGTTTCTGCCATGCAAAGATCTAACTGGAGAACATGATTGATGATTCTTGGCTATGGATGTGTCCCATTGGAGAATATGAATTATGATACATCCAGGGGTTGGGGGAAAACCAGGGTCAAGGGTGACAATGAATTATGTGTCTCAGAGTCAGCTACACCCAGGCTGTGTCGGACATGTTAACTCCCAATAAATGCTTTTAAAGTTTTGGAAGTTTGGCTTGAGGTTCATGATTTAATTGGGGTAACTGCCAGAATCTTGAGATCTGAATCTTGCTCCAATGGACTCACTGATACCTATGCAGACTATACTCCTGTTCCATAAAAGCAGAGACAGGATTGGACTTTGTGCTATACAAAATGTCTCTTTTGGGTCTGGCATCTCTTTTTTTAAATTAAATAACTCTCTTTCCATTATAACACAAATCCAACAAGTAATAGGAAGGAAGAAAAAGGGAATGATAATGGCTTAGAAGACTTATACAAGTGCTTCAAAGCAACAATACACTTTAATGCATTTCAGTTTTAGTAGGTCACCAAATTATTCATAGATTTATATAGACAACAGTTTCTGAAAACATACCCCTGACAACTGCTTAGTAGGCAATCTCTTAAAACTGTGAGAAGTTGGCAGCAACTACTGTGGCTTGGTGGAAAGGAGTTGGTGGGAATGGATCCTTTCCAAAGCCCAGAAAATATAACATTACATGAGTTCTTCTTGGCAGTGTGCAAAGAGCACAGAAAAACAAGCAAAAATCCAGTTTTCCTCAGAAACCCACTTTGCAATTCTCTTTGCCATTTTATAATTTCTTCAATTGTCTCTCCAGCAGAGAGTCATAGGATTGCATAGTCTGAAGATGCCATTTAAACGACTGAGTCCAACCTCAGGACAGGAATCCAAATTAAGGGACCCCTGGTGGAAGATTGTGCAACCTAAAAAAGGGGAATCCTATCACCTTTTGGGCCAAGCTGCTGAAATGGAACTATTCTGAATAAAGAAGACAGATTTCTAAGGATGATGGATAAGGGGGCCTGCAGGTGGGAGTCAAATATCCAGGTAACCCTGTTATGTATAGGTTGAATGTTATTGGTTTATTTGAACTGTTCTTGTAAAATGTCAAATGGTATTGGTTTAATATCTTAGCACTCCCATTGGCTGGCAGCCTTCTGGGCTGCAGGCTATAAACAGCAAGCCAGGACAGGTCCATTCGAGCTGTAGTCACTAATAAAGTCTTTGCTGGAACTCCTGGCGTCTGACTCTTCATGCAAACTTAACACTGGCGGCAATGGGATTTCCCTGAAGAAGAAGGCGAGCGGCTTGAACAACAACTGGCCGAGATGGCTGCGCTGAACACCCCCAGCACCGTTCGATCGGCGGCGGAAGACTGGGGGTAATGCGGATCGTTTCCACATGTTCCTGGAGAGCGATCTGCCCGGCATCGAGGCGGAAGAAGGCGGTCTTTCTCCGCGATCCAGCAGTCTTCAAAATGGCGAAAGCGTTGGCGGGAACAGCAGAGCTGAAAGGTAATGGAATGGCCGATTTAGAAAAACTTTTGAGAGCCCATTCGCCCCCAATATCGTGCCTCATTAAGAACCGCGAATTTTATCGGGATCAGGGGATAGCGAGAATGTTAATGACTTGTGGCAAGTTTAAGGGACATTGGGTGCTTGTGACTTTACCAACTTAGAAGAGGCCATCGTGTCGGTTTGTTTTAGGCCTTAAAGATAAGGTCTTACAAAGCAAACTATTAATGAAACCTAAGATCCGTTTAAAGGCCATTGAAGAAGCTGTTTCATGGAAGCCACCAAGTCCTGTGACCATGAAAAAGATTAACAAGGCCTCAAGCCAGGCCTCAAGCCATTCTGATGGGGATAAATCCACATCTACTCATTGAAAAATAGACTCTGATTCTGATGGCAGTGAGGCAGAGGAGGATTTTTAAACTCAGAATGGAGAAGAAAAAAAGAAAAGACTCTGGGAAGAACAGGCAAGGGTTCTATTGCAGAGGCTGTGGGGGGAGGCACCCCGCACTGATTGCAAGTTCTTTGACTCCATTTGCCTCGTTGTGAAAAAAAAGGGTCCCTAGCAGAAAATGCAAAATCACCAGAATCACCAAAAGAAAATTCCCTGATAGAGACTTTAAACCCAATTTTCAAAAAAATGGGGCAAATTTAGAAACAAATGGCAAGAATGAAACACACCAAACAATCACTATTGGTCATTCTTCACCCTTAAAAGCAGAAAAGTACATGTGAAGGTGTTTATTGAAGGAAGGCCTTGCCAAATGGAAGTGGACTCAGGCTCTTATTTATCTATGGTGTCATGG
>CM019154.1:7969613-8008498 GCA_009733165.1 Naja naja | reverse complement strand
TCAGTGTGGTTTGGAAGGGAGGACAGTAAAATGCTGATGAACATCTAAAGGAAAAGCCAATTAATAATCTACACAGCCTAGTTCAGCATTCCAGGGGTAAAAACAGTATGTTGAAATGAAATAAACAAGTTCTGGGATCTCTTATTAAATTCCTGACAAAGCAATGACTCAAAAATGATTTGCTTTTCCAAACTTATATTTGCTTTTTCAGATTTGTAGAGCCTGCCCTCCCCATTCCCAGCCTCCTCAGCCCTGCCTACCTATGTACTGAATACATGTAAAAGACTCATTGTTGTTGAAATCTGGATTTAGTGGATATATCGATTTCATCCAGGTGAAGACATACAGAAATCCCCTTCAGGTTTTCCACTCAATATACAAGGCCTAAGGACAAAAGAGTGGTCCTTTTGTACAGGTAGTTTTTGACTTATGACCACAATTGGAAGCAGAACTTCCATTACTTGACAAGACAGGTGTTAAGTAATCGTAATCTTACAAATTTTTTGCACCAGTTGTTCCACGAATCACCATAGTTGTTAAATGAGTCACATAATTAAGTGAACATGGCTTCCCCATTGACTTTGCTTGCTCAAAGCAGACTGAGAAGTCGCAATTGATGATCATGAGACCTCAAGACACTGCCAACATAAATATATGCCAGTTGCCAAGCTCTCAAATTTAGATCACATGACTGCTGGGACTTTGTGACATAAGTCATAAGTGTGAGAACCAGCTGTTAAGTCACTTTTTTTTCAGCACCATCATAACTTTCAACATCATTGAACAAATGGTTGTAAGTTGAGTGCTACCTGTACATAGAACCAATGGGCCTGAAGTTTTGGCCCTTACACACATCACAGTTACCCGCTGAAGGAGAACACAGCCTTGCCTCCAATATTAGTTGGATTGATAATTCTGGGAGAGCCGCCTGTAGTGAGCTTAAGTGCAGCATTTGTGCTGCCATGACAATGCTTGTGGTATGCAGGAAGAGCAGCAGATGGCACAGGACACACCTTGAAACACCAGAGCAGAAAAGATTTCTGACAAAACAAACAATCTAACTTGTTCGAGAGAACAGACCTCGTAACATGATAATGTCAGAGAGATGTGTGTAAGGCAAAGAGAAATTATTAAGATCTAGATGCAACTTTCAGTAAATGATTTTTCCACCCTAGGAGACAAGTGAAGGCACTGACTTAATTTTTTCTTCTCTGCTTTGCAGAGCAATCTAATATAAAAAAGCTATGCTGCAGCAAACACACACATGCACAAACATTTTCCGTTAGCTCCTGAGGATTTTATTTTAAATTGTTTCAATTGTCATGCATTTTTCCACAGGGATATCCCTGACTTTAAAGAGCCCATGTAGATTGTGTGAGACTTAATGACAAATTCTCTGTTTCGCTGACATCAGATACCAGCAAATGGGCTTTGGGAAATAATATTGTTGCCATGACAACAGCATCTCTAGCACTTAAACAACTTCATTTAATAAAAGTGGCAAAGTGGGAAGGGAATCCACATAAATGAATTTTTATGTAAATGCAGTGAAGCAAGGTCATATGGAAAAGCAATAACATTCATTTTGTATTTATGATGTAAAGTAAAATTACATAGATGGGGAAAATTTCCTACAACTGTTAAGTACATAGTTGACAATTTATTATGTCAATGTAATGCCAGTAAGCAATTGTGTGAAATATTCTGATATTAATCACTATAATGAAAGCAGAAAAAGAAAATCTAGAGTACTCTTTTGGATATTATTACTATGTTTAGTCACATAGTCAGCCAAAAGTTTAGAGTGGATTTGCATTTTGTTCACCTTTCAAGTTCTTCCCAAAGTCCTGGGATAGGCAGATGTTGTTTAATAATTAAAAGTATCATCCCAGGATGTAAGCTGTTCCAAATAAAGCTGCCTTTTGCAGTTGATTGATAATGATTTTGTCAATGCCAGTGGTGCTCCAGATGCTTTGGAATTGCACCTAAGGTGCCTATTATTATTGTTGGTACTATCTTTGCTTTCTTGACACAGTTATTCTATTTCTATTTGCAGGTCTTTGTTTTGCAATTTTCCCAGCTCTCTTCTCTGTTTTCTACAGGTACTGCCACAATACACTCTGCAGTCTGTATTATATGATAAGTGCTTGTCTGTTTGATTCTAAAGCTTCTTGTTTCTCTTATTTTGTTCAATTTGTGGTCCCATCATTTTTTGTTTGCAGGCAAATGGCATTTCTTGCAGTTATTCCAATGCACCAACATTGCTATTTGGTCATGCCATTGTCTATAACACGGATCTTGTGAACCCAGGCAACATCCGAGCCAGTTATGGCTTTCTGAAATTTATATCTCATCCTATTTTTTGTGGCAGAGGGACTCTTTGTCTGACTCCTCTGAGGAGACCTGTCCAATATAGTTGAACCTCTGGCATAGCTCTTATCTTCCTCAGAGCACACAAGCCCGACAACCATGTCAAGATAATGTTTCAATGGGGGTTGTTGTTGTTAGTATTATTATTATTAATTTAACCTTCAATTCAATTCACAGTAAAAACATAACAGTTCAAGTCCTAACCAAGGACCTAAGAGTGTTAAGGTAGCGTCTGAGTATATAGGCAGTTCAGTAAGTTGGTTTTTTGAAAAGTCAGAATATTCAGGTCTAATAAATCCAGGATTTCCATGTATCTAGGCAGCCCTTTGGGTATTGCTCAAAGGACTCCTATTACTATTTCTACAACCATTGATTTCTTCCTCCACAATTGTTCAACTTCAATTTGTAAATCATGATATTTAGTTATATATTCTAGCTGTTTCTTCTTTTTCTTCTTCTTCTTCTTCTTCTTCTTCTTCTTCTTCTTCTTCTTCTTCTTTATTTATTTATTTGATTTGATTTGTCAATCTTACAAAGATAATAGGTATAAGTATAAACATGATTAAGAATACAGGAAATAGGTACAGAATAAATGGGGACAATAGGACAGGGATGGTAGGCACAATTGTGCACTTATGCACTTTTCTCTTCTTCTTCTTCTTCTTCTTCTTCTTCTTCTTCTTCTTCTTCTTCTTCTTCTTCTTCTCCAACAACAACAATACTACTGCTACTAGTAGTAGTTGTAGTAGTAGTAGTATTCTAAACATATGTTCACCACTGGCTAAAAACAGTAAAATAACAATCACCCAACAGTGCCTTAAATTTCATTCAGAGTGACTCTGACCATTTCCCAACTTGGTTGTTATGGTATCATCTAGGGGAAGAAGGGAATTGTGGCTGGTCCACAAGACACCAGGCTGTAGAGTTAGGGCATATCAACATTGTACCCTTAAGATGCTTCTGTCTTGGACTCATGCTTGACAACAGACCAAGTCAACTTAAAAAAAAACAACTCCTGCCAGGACTGAGACACTTTGGCAACAACTTGCAAAGTATATCATCCAGTTTGCAAGCTGTTACGTGTTCCCACCAAACATGTTATCCTAAGCTTCCATTCTAGGAAAATGATTATGAATTGTTTTCCTTCCTGTGGGCAGAACTTATTGGAATATATTCTCCCTCCCTCCCTGCCTCTCTCTCTCTCTCTCCACATTTATATACACATAATAGCTAGTTTTGAAATAAAATTTATTTCTTGACACTCTTTTGCTTTCTTATATTCTTTTAGAGGAATTGTGCTTTAATACCATACCAATATTTCCCTGAATATAAATATTTCCCTGAATATAAATATTTCTCTGAATATAGAATGTTGTTGGTTTGAAAACTGACTGTTTTTTTGTTTCATTAGATTTCTATTTGCTTCTAAAAAGGTTTAACTCAAATGCCTGGAGAAATGGTGAAATAGCACATCAGTTAACTTATATATTTCTTTAAAAATAAAAGTGGCTCAGAGGAAAAAAAATAACAATAAATAGTTTTCTGACTTTCAAACCAGCAAGGCAAGTGTTACAACCACTACACTACTGCAATATTGTTCTTAAAGTTAACTTTAGAAGATATGACAGACCATAGCAACCATTTAATCAGTTAAGGGGCTGCTCCTGTCTGAGCAAAGTAGCCAATCAAAGCACAGGAAATAATGTACTGAGGCAAAATGGAGAGCATTGCCTAAGGCAATTGGAGCAGAAAAATTGTACTTTGAAAACACAGCAGGAAAGCATCTGGAGTTCCCTTCTGTGGTGGGTGAGGGCAGAGTACAGGTCAGTGTTGTCCATGCCTACCATTGAAAACTAGTTGCTGGCCTGTCCTGTCCATGGGACAAACTTGGCAGTGAGACTAAGCCCTTAGATGCGGGTGTTATAAAATCTTCATGTTCTGAAGTGACATCAGATAAACAGCAAAGGTTCTCCTAAAGTCTGCTGGGAAGAAGTCATATCTTGTTGATCTGCAATTATTAGAAATATAATATCCAATAGTTGGATTATTTCTACATTTTCAAGTTATACAGAACATTTGATAGCCTGATAACTTTGTATATTAGTAACTCATTAATAATGTAAGCTGTATTAGGTCAAAAAAAGCTAATTCAAGTAAGTATGATTATTTAGTATGTGTGTTGCTGTTATGTATGCAGAGTTTAAAATGACTGGTTAATGTTGTAAATTGTTGAATTCATTGGTTGGAAAAGTGTGGGAAAACTCTGCACTCTGATTGGCTGGCAGCCGTGGCAGCCGCTATAAATAGCTGCCGCGGCTGAGCCTTTCAGGTCCGTTCTGAGCTGAAGTCACAATAAACTTTGAGTTGAAGCACTCTCTTGCTAACTTAACAGTTGCAATGCCAGATTAGGAAACACAAAATCTTTTGTAGAATCCTAAATCAAAGTATACGGTAAAAATCCACATGACAAGTAGATGGCAGCAATAAATGAGCGTTTCCAGAATTTTTCAGCTGAATATGATAAGAAAGAAGGTTCTGAACCTATCAATTGGAACTGAAAAAAAACATCCTTTTATGAACAAATTGGAATATGTACAATGTGAGCATTATTATCCTTTCATGGGCTATTTTTTATTTATTTAAAAGATGGCCTGATCTGACTCAAGATATTTAAAACATAAGACTGGGGAGTCTAATTCTTCTCTCCCGCCAGCACTTAGTTTCTACCCCTTGGTTTCTACATGGCTTTTAAAAAACTCAATTGGCACCAATTGGACTTGCAAGACAACTGGCAATCTTCAAAAGGACAAGGTATTTATAGATTCTGAGGCAGACTTAAATCCTTACTGCTCAGCTAGCATTGGATAATAAATAAGAGTTTTGAAATAGACCAGTGAAAATGATGGTGTCAACTCATAAAATATTTCTATGGTCTTTTTAGAGTTGCCAACAAAAAAAGGGGGGGAAAGGGGGTTTGAAAGAGCAGTGCAGCAGCTTGGAAATCGAAAGTGCATTCCATAAATAGTTTTTCAAATATAGTAACTAGGTGACTGAAGTTTCTGCCATGCAAAGATCTAACTGGAGAACATGATTGATGATTCTTGGCTATGGATGTGTCCCATTGGAGAATATGAATTATGATACATCCAGGGGGTGGGGGAAAACCAGGGTCAAGGGTGACAATGAATTATGTGTCTCAGAGTCAGCTACACCCAGGCAGTGTCGGACATGTTAACTCCCAATAAATGCTTTTAAAGTTTTGGAAGTTTGGCTCGAGGTTCATGATTTAATTGGGGTAACTGCCAGAATCTTGAGATCTGAATCTTGCTCCAATGGACTCACTGATACCTATGCAGACTATACTCCTGTTCCATAAAAGCAGAGACAGGATTGGACTTTGTGCTATACAAAATGTCTCTTTTGGGTCTGGCATCTCTTTTTTTTAAAATTAAATAACTCTCTTTCCATTATAACACAAATCCAACAAGTAATAGGAAGGAAGAAAAAGGGAATGATAATGGCTTAGAAGACTTATACAAGTGCTTCAAAGCAACAATACACTTTAATGCATTTCAGTTTTAGTAGGTCACCAAATTATTCATAGATTTATATAGACAACAGTTTCTGAAAACATACCCCTGACAACTGCTTAGTAGGCAATCTCTTAAAACTGTGAGAAGTTGGCAGCAACTACCGTGGCTTGGTGGAAAGGAGTTGGTGGGAATGGATCCTTTCCAAAGCCCAGAAAATATAACATTACATGAGTTCTTGGCAGTGTGCAAAGAGCACAGAAAAACAAGCAAAAATCCAGTTTTCCTCAGAAACCCACTTTGCAATTCTCTTTGCCATTTTTATAATTCTCTTTTAATTGTCTCTCCAGCAGAGAGTCATAGGATTGCATAGTCTGAAGATGCCATTTAAATGACTGAGTCCAACCTCAGGACAGGAATCCAAATTAAGGGACCCCTGGTGGAAGATTGTGCAACCTAAAAAAGGGGAATCCTATCACCTTTTGGGCGCCAAGCTGCTGAAATGGAACTATTCTGAATAAAGAAGACAGATTTCTAAGGATGATGGATAAGGGGGCCTGCAGGTGGGAGTCAAATATCCAGGTAACCCTGTTATGTATGTAGGTTTGAATGTTATTGGTTTATTTGAACTGTTCTTGTAAAATGTCAAATGGTATTGGTTTAAATAGTGCGGGAAGAAACCCTGCACTCCCATTGGCTGGCAGCTACGGCTGCAGGCTATAAGAAGCAGCCGTAGCCAAGCCAGGACAGGTCCATTCGAGCTGTAGTCACTAATAAAGTCTTTGCTGGAACTCCCGCGTCTGACTCTTCATGCAAACTTAACACTGGCGGCGAAGGTGGGATTTCCCTGAAGAGAAGCCGACGAACAAGCAACTGAGCAGATGGCTGCGCTGAACACCCCCCAGCACCGTTCAATCCGGCGCGGAAGACTGGGAATCGTGTCGCGGATCGTTTCCACATGTTCCTGGAGGGGAACGATCTCGCCGCATCCCCGAGACGGAAGAGGGCGGTCTTTCTCACGCCTGCGTCCGCAGTCTTCAAAATGGCGAAGGCGTTGGCGGGAGCAGCAGAGCTGAAGGTAATGGAATGGCCGATTTAGAAAAACTTTTGAGAGCCCATTACCCCACAAGTATCGTGCCTCATTAAGAGACACGAATTTTACCGTCGGGATCAAGGGATAGCGAAAATGTTAATGACTTTGGCAAGTTTAAGGGACATTGGGGTGCTTGTGACTTTACCAACTTAGAAGAGGCCATGCGTGATCGGTTTGTTTTAGGCCTTAAAGATAAGGTCTTACAAAGCAAACTATTAATGAAACCTAAGATCACGCTTTAAAGAGGCCATTGAAGAAGCTGTTTCAGCGGAAGCCACCAAGTCCTCAGCAGCTGCCATGAAAAGATTAACAAGGCCTCAAGCCAGCCTCAAGCCATTCTGATGGGGATAAATCCACATCTACTCATTGTGAACAAATAGACTCTGATTCTGATGGCAGTGAGGCAGAGAGGAGGATTTTAAACTCAGAATGGAGAAGAAAAGAAAAGATTCTGGGAAGAACAGGCAAGGGTTCTATTGCAGAGGCTGTGGGGAGCACCCCGACTGATTGCAAGTTCTTTGACTCCATTTGCCTACGTTGTGAGAAACGGGTCACATAGCCAGAGTCTGCAAATCATCCAGAACTCCACCAGCTAGGAAGAAATTCCTGATAGAGACTTTAAGCCCAACAATTTTTGAAAAAATGGGGCAAAATTTAGAACAAATGGCAAGAATGAAACACACCAAACAATCACTATTGGTCATTCTTCACCCTTAAAAGCAGAAAAGTACATGTGAAGGTGTTTATTGAAGGAAGGCCTTGCCAAATGGAAGTGGACTCAGGCTCTTATTTATCTATGGTGTCATGGGACACTATCCACAGACTTTTTCCCAAAATTCAGAAAAAGCAAGAAGCAAGCACTGACTCTCAAAGACTACCAAGGGAACAAGATTCCAGTAGTTGGAGCGAGAGATTTCAACGCAGTTTAAAGGCCACACCAAACGTTTGACCATCGTGGACAAGGATCACCCAAGTTTGCTGGGACTTGAGTGGTTCAAGCCACTTGGCATCGAGGTGACTGGCATCCATCACGTGAGCAGTTCTGACTGGGAAGAGTCCTTGAAGTCTGAGTTTCCAGAGGTCTTCAGAAGGACTGGGCAAGTATATGGGGACCCCTATTGCTTTCAGCCTAGACCCCAAGGTGCCCCCTTGTTTAAAGCCCAGGAGGGTCCCATTTGCTTTAAAGGAAAAATTGATGCACAATTAGATAAACTCATTGCTCAAGGGTTTTAGAGCCTACTGACCACTCCAGATGGGAAACACCCATAGTCACACCAGTCAAGGCTGATGGGTCAGTGAGAATCTGTGGTGACTACAAGGGGACACTTAACCATGCGCTGCAACAGAGCGATATCCTGTACCAGTTGTGCATCATCTGCTCCATTCCCTTGGCAGGGGTACAGTATTTGCTAAACTGGATTTGGCTCAGGCATATCAACAATTAACAGTTGATGATGCCACTGCAGAGGCACAAACAATTGTGACCCATAGAGGTGCCTTCAAATGTAAAAGACTACAATTTGGAGTAAGCGTGGCACCTGGCATTTTTCAGAGCCTTATGGAAAGAATGTTGCAAGGACTGCCAGGGGTAGTACCTTATTTTGATGATGTATTAATCTCTGCTGAAAATGACACTCAGCTTCAAGAAAGACTCAGAGAAGTCCTTACCAGATTCAGAAAAGCGGGTTTAAAAGTCAAGGAAGACAAATGTACACTCAAAACAGACAGAGTTGAGTTCCTGGGGTATATGATTGACAAGCATGGCATCCATCCTACTGATGCCAAGGTTAAAAATCAAACCCCTAAACCTCGATGCAAAGGCAGATTTGCAAGCCTTCCTTGGACTTGTTAACTTTACCACATGTTTCTACCTCACAAGCATCTATTGCTGAGCCTTACATCGCCTGCTTGATAAAAGCTGTTTGGATCTGGAGGCGGAAGGAACAGTCAGCATTTAACAGTATTAAGAGACTAATCACGTCTGATGCTGTGTTGATACAATTCTCTGAGAACCTGTTGTTCTGACTTGTGATGCATCCCCTTTGGAGTGGGGGTTTGGAATTATAGCCAATTGGACAAGGAGGCTTTAGCAGTTGTTGCAGCTGTTAAGAAATTTCATGAATATCTGTATGGCAGGTCATTCACCATTGTTACAGATCACAAACCTTTATTAGGCATTGTGGCAGGAGACAAACCTACACCTAATATCCTGTCACCAAGAATGCTGAGGTGGACTGAATTTCTTGCAGCCTATTCATACAAACTGATTCACAGGCCTGGCAAGGACATTGGACATGCTGATGCACTGAGTCGTTGCCCACTACCTTGCCACAAGGAGGACTTTGAACTTGAAACTCACACCTTTTCCTGAGACCGTGGCTAAGCTTTCCAGTCCATGCTGCTGAGATTGCCAGAGAAACTACCAAAGATGCTGTATTAGCACCTGTTATGGGCTGGATTAAAAGGTTGGCCTCTTCAAGATCTACCTCACCTTGCCCAACCTTTAAGTCCAGGCAAACTGAATTATCTGTATTAAGAGGATGTATTTTGTGGGGTAACAGGGTGGTTATTCCTGCAAAACTGCAAAGGGAGGTTTTGGAAATGTTACATGAGGGTCATCCTGGGATTGTAAGGATGAAAGGTTTGGCCAGAGTTATGTATGGTGGCCAGGTATTGACAAAATGGTTGAAAACTGGGTAGCCTCTTGTCCCAATTGCCAGGTAGTCAGACCTGCCCCACCTCACCCCCACACAGGAATGGGAATGTCCTAGGGGCCCATGGTCTAGAATCCACATTGATTTTGCAGGCCCTACAAGAGGCGCACTTTTCTAGTGATAGTAGATGCATACTCCAAATGGCTAGAGGTAATTCCAATGACATCCACTACTACTGAGGCTGTTATCAAGCAGCTCAGAAAATTGTTTGTAACCCATGGGTTACCAGATGTCCTTGTCTCTGACAATGGCCCCTCAATTCACATCTAACATTTTTGAATCCTTTCTAGCTCAACAGGGCATCAGACATGCCCTCACTGCCCCTGGGCACCCTTCGCCAACGGCTGGGCTGAACGCATGGTACGCTTTACCAAAGAGAAGCTTCTGCAGCTGGGTCCTGGGGACATCACTGAGAAGCTTGAAAAGCTTCTTAGTGTTCAACACATCACTCCTAGCCCATCAACTAACTTGTCCCCAGCAGAGTTGTTGATGGGCAGGAAACTTAGGTCTTCCCTTGACCGCCTTCATCCCACTTACGCACCCAACGCACCATTGGATTCCACTTCCAAAGTTCATTCTTTTAGTGTGGGAGATTCTGTCTATGCTAGGAACCTTATAGGTGACCCTTTGTGGATTCCTGCTGAAATAACTCACATCATGGGCCCTCGTTCTTACAGGGTACAAACAGAGGATGGCCTCCTCTGGAGCAGGCACATTGACCAACTTAGATCCAGGTTCCCTCAAGAACATCGCCCTGTCTCCCTCTAGGTCCCTCACCTGATGTTTCTTCTGGGGAAGGGGGAACAGGAGGAAAATCAGCAAACAGGAATCAACCCCATGTGTAACGAGCCTTGCGACAGGAACCATCCCGAACCCTGTCACAATGCCAAGATCCACCACCTGAAGTGGAAGATTGCACATCACTACCTGACTTGGGTGCTGACATTGGAATGGAGATGGGTTGGGAGGAGAGACCAGATTCTAACACTCTAACAGGATGTTCTTTCACAGGAAGTCCATCAGGGAAATGTCAGTAGACACATTTCCCCTCTCACTGGGTGAGAACGTTAAAACTTCTGAACCACGAAGGTCTCAACGTTACGTAAGAGCCCCACCTATTTAAAGGAATACATTAGATAGGTTGGGGTTTGGTATGGACTGAACCTAGTGGGGAGGGGTGTTATGTATGTAGGTTTGAATGTTATTGGTTTATTTGAACTGTTCTTGTAAAATGTCAAATGGTATTGGTTTAAATAGTGCGGGAAGAAACCCTGCACTCCCATTGGCTGGCAGCTACGGCTGCAGGCTATAAGAAGCAGCCGTAGCCAAGCCAGGACGGGTCCATTCGAGCTGTAGTCACTAATAAAAGTCTTTGCTGGAACTCCTCGCGTCTGACTCTTCATGCAAACTTAACAAACCCAATCAAGGTAACCCTGATTGGGCAGTCCATGCCCTGCCCCATTTTTCTGTGCATCTTGCACACAAAACATGTTAGAAACAGGCAGGGTTTTGACTGTGTAGTCAAGACCGTTATCTTGATTTTTATTTTATTTTTATATCTTCCCCTTCTCCCTCCCTAGATGCCTCTGATGGTGGGAGACCTTATTACTTGGTGCTTGTGCTATCAAAGCTGAATTATGAACCTGTGGAAGCCATTTTTCAGTTATTTGGATATGCACTGGGAGTTATACACATTTATTTGACTACTATAAAGGGACCCGATACCAAGAAATCAAGCTGTTTGAGGAATACTGGAAATAATAAATAAGCTTTATGAAAATGAACAGCATTTTTGTTCCTCAAACTGCATATTGCATTTGATTAATCTGTACTCCCAACTTTATGCTGGTCTCCTGAGCCTCTGCATTTCATCTATGTTTGCTCTCCCTTATTCAACAAGCCTGCACACGGTTTGCTTTTCGGTGCTGCTTCAAAGGTATTATTAATACCTTTGGTGATGTGGCAGATGAATATGTGATCAGTTTCCCTCTATGCCTAGATTCTAAACAAAAGCTTTTAAAAAGAAACTGATTAAGAGCAAAATTCTGGGTTGCAGCATAATGCAGATTTTCACTGGATTGACGAAGACTATTTTCAATGAAAGCAGTTAACATTATGACATGCAAAGAGAATGAGGGCTCTTCATTCTGTAAATGGATGCATTATTCATTAGATGGAACAGGCTTCTTAAACTAACTGTTTTCTGCGTCACCACCACTGCACTTATTATTCAGCAAACATATATGATAGATCTCATTAAAAAGCGCTAAGAGGGCAAGAAAGAGAGAAAACTGCATCATTATTGCCTCTTTTTAGAACAAATCTCTTTTAATATACCTTATTTTTCTGGTCCTCACTCTGTTTCTTGTCAACAATCCTGCACAATGAAACAATCATATATTAATTGCTGTATTGTTTTTATTCTGTGACTTGCTGCTATACACAAAATGAAATAGGCTTCATTCTGAGTTTCCCAAGCATTTAGATCATGTACACAAATAACCTGGTTATTTAGATTTTGCACAGAAGCTGATTCCGTGAGCCGATGAATCAATGACAGCGATAGAAACAGCAACCTTCATGGTTTAGTTATTTTTATTTAACATTTGAAGAAGAGTTCAGCTATCCTCTACTACCCTGTATATAACAATGGTCTGGAATTATGAAAGCCACAGAACGAGTGCTTTACAGCCCATAAAGCACTTCTGGATATTGCAAAATTTATTTATTTATTTATTTATGAGACTTATATGCCGCCCTATCTCCCGAAGGACTCAGGGCGGCTTACAATACTAAAAAATAAACAATATAAATATTAAAGTTAACTAAGTTGCCAATTTCATAGATTGAATTAAAGTATATAGACAACCACTAAAGACCCTCCCCCCTTTTCCATCAGTCCAGATAGGCTAGTTGGAACAGCCAAGTTTTTAGGTCGCGGCGGAAGGATCGGAGGTCAGGGGCCATCCGGAGCTCCAGGGGAAGCTTATTCCAAAGGGTGGGTGCCCCCACAGAAAAGGGCCTACCCCTGGGCGCTGCCAGCTGGCACTGACTGGCTGACGGCACGCCGAGAAGGCCCAAAATGTTGCACTACCACCATCCCCACGGTCACATGATTGTAATCTGGGTGCTTGGAAGCCTTTTTGCATTTATAACTGGTAGCCGATCACCCCACAATCATGTGATTGCCACCTGCAATCTTCTCTGCCAGCTACCCCAGAAAGTCAATTGGGAAGTCAGGAGGAAAGATGCAAGAGAGCAAAAAAACGTCTGCCTGTTGGAAGGGAATTTAAGCCAGGAGGGAATGTCAGCTCCCTGTGTAGCTAAGATTTCTCCTCCCCTACTGCCTTGGGGAAGTAAAAGTAAAAGGGCTGTTTGCCAAGGAGAGGGGGAACTCCTCTAGGAGGTTGTAGAAATGGAGGTCAGATTCCCAAAGATCTGGGCTCCATTTCTGCAGTCTGCAGTTCCCTTCCATGAATCTTTCGCTCCATCCACTTAACAATGCAAAAGCTTGCTTTATGACTGCAGCTGGAAGTGCCAGCATGGCAGTTGATGAACAAAGCAGTCACCTGGGCATCTTGCTTAATGACCACTTTGCTCAACAATTGAGGTTCTGGTCCCAGTTGTAATTCAAGGATTAGTTGCATGGCAAAATTAGCTGAGCATGTTATTTTTTAGTTAGCTCTAGTATAGGTTTTTTTTCTTAGATACTCTCATAATTCAAATTCTAACAGATCACAATGACTATATTTTGTACGTAGAACAAATTACTTTAAATCTTTTATTTTTTACCAACCAGTATTTCCTTTTAAACCATTCTTCACAGACTAAATCATGATTTCATGATTTACATATTGATGTCTCACTCATATAAGGCTATCTGCGCTTTCATCTTTTGCTTGAGTCATGACAATGGGGAAAAAAACAAGAAGTCATCACTGAAAATTGCTGTTATTTTGCAATGACATTTAATAAGTACGAGTGGATTTTTACAAAAGCAGAATTGAATATTTTTTCTAGACACACCATTTTGCCATACACTTTTATAGGATAGATAATCTGATAAAATGTTTATCTGAAGGAAAAAAAAACCATTCAAGCTTATTTTTGTGAAAGACTGGATAAATGCAATAGGGAATATGAGTCCAAGAGAGAAACAGAAATCTGTTTCTGAAATTACACAAACACATTCTCTGTTTTGGAATAAGGCTGGAGCCAGCAACCCACTGTAAAGAATGTTGCTTTATTATTATTATTATTATTATTCCTTCAGTAAATACATTTCTAACTGCTTCCAGAAAAGTTCAAACCAACTGGAGAATAGATATACTGATCTAAAGGAAATCATATACCGAAAGAACTTCAAGCGTGATTGCAGTTTATTCTCATTTTCCCTTCTCTTTCCTATGGCAAATGGATAACAGTCTGATTGCTAAGACATAGAAAGCTGCATGCCCACATCACATGATTGTGCCTTAGATAAGAGAGATCATATATAATCTTTGAGAAAATAATTGGATTGGTCAATGTAAAAAGACCCTTTAAAGATATTCTTCCCATCCATTTAGGGCTATTCAAAAACAAATGCATTCATTTTACCATTAATTACAAAGTATTTATATGTTGGCCAGCTGTCTTCCATTGCCCTAATATTTTTTCTTTTAGTTTTTTGAAACAATCTAATATCAATAAAAATTCTTTGTTTCACACTGACATACTCTTTGTGCCCCTATGTTTGACTTGGTAGCTTGTAATTTATAGAAAGTGCTGTCAGTTCCCACAGATTTCTCCCCACCTACAACTTGAAAATAGAATGGCTGCTTTCTTAAGAGAATATCTCTTTTAATTTGATGAACTAATGCTGCATTATGCAAATGGTGTTATAGTAATAATAAGTACATTTTTAAGTATTTTAGTGGATTATTACACTATTGCAAACTTTGACAGTTAACAAAAACAAGAATGCTCCCAATACAAGAATAATAACTGAAACAGTGAAACCATAAAAAGACACCATTATTTTAAATTGAAATGGTGAATAATGTGATGGTACCATGCTAATGAATTAATTAAAGGTTCATCCAGCAGAGCTCTGCTTTTGACTAATAAAGCCACCAAATTTTGGGCAAGCTGCACTTCCTATGGAAGGCTATTCTACAAAAATTGGGGTTGCAATGGACATGAAATTCATCCTAGTTTCTCAGTAAATGTGCAGTATGGGGATTAGCAACATTTTTTATTAAAATTTATATTGGACCAGTCAATTCTGGTACAAAGTGATTGTTCTGGATGTGCCGTGGAATCAAGCAAAGTAGGGTTTTATAAGTTAAAACAAGTACTTTAAATTTCATCCAGAGACTTGTTGGTAATCAGTGTCAGGCTAAAGCACCGATATGTTTATGCTAGCAAACAAATGGGCTACTGCATTTTGCACTAATTGTAATTTCTGAGGGATCCTTAGAGGCAGCCACATGTAGAGAAAATAAGCCATTACCTCCACTTGCCCACCAAGAACTTATCATGAGTCTACAAAGACTCCTAAATCACTGACTTGCTTCATTTGCAATGCTATCACATTCAAAAGCAATATCAGACTGGCAGAGCTCCTCTGAGCAAACTGTAGCAAACTCTTTCCATTCAGCCTGTGATACCACATCCAAACCAATTAATAACCTCTCCAAATGGCTTCCTATAGATGTCAAAAGGGGAGAATGGGAGAAGCATCTAATTCTATAACATTCCAAATCCACGAGGCCATTGGAATGACCTCTCCTTTTCTACAATCACTGATTTTGACTACCCACCAAGAAACCATAATAATATGCCGACAAAAATGTTTAGTTCCTATAGGTGGCCTAAAAAGGAACAATAGTTGATAGAATCAGTTTCTTCCAAGAGGTTTAACAAAACCAGAAGGCACAAGCAAGTTCTGTTTAGATCCTGAGAAACATCATCAAGTAGGGTGACTGATATGATTTAAGCCTCGTATCTGAACTCAAAGTCTCAACCTTGAATTAAAAAGGACCAGATAATCTATTTCATCTAGGTTGCTCTATGGTTGTTTCCCCACCAACACCTCAACAACCTTCCCTAAAATGAAAGAATGGTGACTGGATAATACTGGTTTGGTACAGCTGAATCAAAGAAGGGTCTCTTAAGGAAGGAATGTAATATAACTGTTTTCAAGATGTCTCATGAATTGAGACATTGGCCAGCTGACCACACCATCACTCCACAGGAATCAGGAGAAGCATGGATCCCATTGACATGCTGCATGGGGTATATTGGCAAGCTTCCTACCTACAGTACTTCATCAGTCTTTAGGCCAAAAGGATTCCCATGTAACATGACAAGACATTCTGGTTACCACCATAGACTGCCTCCACCTTCCCCCACTAATGCTCCAGGCATGCTTCTGCCACTTCATTTCCTGAGCAGCTCAGTAAATCAGGAATTAACTGCAATAAGCTAGTAGCAAGAGGTGCTCAAGAGCAGTCATGCCAAGTGTCGCCTACTATTGCTAGTCTCTGGATATCAGTGGAAATTCTACCATATCGCTGAAAAAAATTCATGTATTTACTGGAATCCATTTGGATCTATAGTACATCTGAATGGGTAATTCTAATGTCTCCAGAGATCTAAAGTCTTATTCCATGTTTAGTTTGTTTTATTGTTGTCACTAAATGGACTGTGCCTGATATAAGCAGACACTTCCTGTTTGCTGCCCTCAATTTATAGATTTTCTGAAAACTGCTCGCATTTCTGCTACCTCAAGAGTATATGAGTTTGCCTGGAACTTTTACATTAATATTCTGATGTACTTTAGTCTTTGGAGTGCAGTTTCCATATGCTACATCTTCAATGGACAACAAGCTGAATAATCAAGACCTTGTTGATGACCCCAACTATGTCAAGAACCTTGGAGTACTGCGTAGCTTTTTCTCCAGTAATATCACACTACTAACTAGAGCATATAAAACGTTTGCTAGACCAGTTCTTGAATACATCTCATCAGTCTGGAATCCGCATTACATAACAGATATTAATACAGTCGAGAAAGTCCAGAAATATTTCACGAGAAGAGTTCTCCACTCCTTTACTTGTAGCAGAATACCTTATGCCACCAGACTTGAAATTTTAGACCTAGACAACCTAGAACTACGCCACCTTCGGTCCGATCTAAGTATAGTACATAAAATTATTTACCTGTCAATGAATACTTCAGCTTCAACCACAACAATACAAGAGCACACAATAGATACAAACTCAAGGTAAACCGCACCAAACTTGATTGTAGGAAATATGACTTCAGCAACAGAGTGGTCAATGTCTGGAATACTCTACCTGACTCTGTGGTTTCTTCCCCAAACCCCAAAAACTTTAACCTTGGACTCTCTACTGTTGACCTCACCCCTTTCCTATGAGGTCTGTAGGGGGCGTGCATAAGTGCACTAATGTGCCCACCGTCCCTGTCCTATTGTTTCTTTTTTATTCGTATCCATTTCATGTATTCATAACCATGCTCATACTTATACCTGTTATCTAATACTTGCTTGACAAATAAATAAAATAAATAAAATTTGTGGATTACATGAAATATAGTTTAAAATATCTGGAAGGCTCCAGGTTCCTTCAAACCTTGGCTAGGATTTGAAGTGAGAAATTTAACTAAGAAATTAAAAGATCCTTTTAAGGATTTTTTTTTAAATAGAAGAATCAGTCCAAGCTAGTGCTAAATGGTACCATTACTTGCATGTTTAAGATTGCTGAATGTAAGTACAGTATTAAAGAGAATATTGTCTGCCTTGAGCACATCATTTGTGCAATACCTATCCAGACAGAAAAATACATGTTGTGCCCAGCTCAGCACGGACAATCAGTGAAGATTTAATTACAGACCTCTTAGGTGATTAGGTTTCATTCCTAGGCTTAGGTGATATGTGAAAAAGAAAGTAGAATCACCAGAAAGCTCAGAAATGAACACCGTTTGTGCATTAGAACAGGTGGGAAATGCTACGTACAACTACTCACACTGCATAGCTTGGATAACATTACCCTGAAAAGAAAAGCATGGTGTCTGTGGACCAGACCAGTTGCTTTTACATGAATATATCCCATGAGTAATCTTTCCCATCTCTTTTTTTTTCCAATTTATAAACTTTTCCTACACAACACCTGTTCTTGCCAGGATAGGATAATAACATTTGCACCCTGGGAGAAGAAATGAGATTCTTACAATGTTGAATTGTACACCTTAACTTTTGAATAAATGCAGAAACATGAATAAATGCGGAAGATAAGCTCCATAGCTTATCTTCTTCAATGCTGTACATAGTTTCCTCTCAAAAGACTTCAAAATCGGGGCTTTTCCCATTTATATGCTGCACAAACACAGTGTTATACACGGATACACAATTTAAGGTCATGATTTTTAGATCAGTTAAACACAACGGCGAAAAATACTGCTGAAAGGGATATTCATACTGTTTCCCTTCAGCACATTTGTGTTTTGGTTTTCCTATTGATTTTCTAAAAAGATTTCATAATTTTCATAAGAAACATTTTATTTAGAGGACTGTCATCCTGGAATAAATCACCAACTCATAATATAAATCAGGAAATATTAATTGCTGAACTTCTCCTACGATCACACTCAGTTTCAAGGTGTTAGCAACAACTTATAAAGTCCTAAATGGTTTGGGTCCAGGGTACTTGCGGGAACGCTTCCTGCCAGCATCACATTCCAATTGCCCTGTACGCTCCCACAGGCAGGGCCTCCTTGGGGTACCGTCGGTTAGGCATTGTCGACTGGCGGTGCCCAGGGGTAGGGCCTTCTCTGTGGGAGCACCCGCCCTATGGAAGCAACTACCCGTAGACCTCCGTTTGGCCCCTGATCTCCACTCCTTCCACCGGGACCTGAAGACCTGGTTGTTTCAACAGGCCAGTCTGGACTGACTTCGGGGGTGTGGGTTGATTTTTTAGTCTTTGTTTTAATTTTTTTAAATTTTATAATCACTGATTAGGCTTGTATTTGTTTAATGGTTTTTTTATGGTAAATTTGTATTGGGTTTTTTATTGTTCGCTGCCCTGAGTCCTTAGGGAGAGACGGCGGCCTACAAGTCTAATAAAATAATAATAATAATAGTATAAGAAGACTCCAATGAGCCAGGCTAAAGGCCCATCTAGTGCAGTATTCAGTTCAGCAAGTGACCAACCAAATTCTGATCATGGAATTACTCCATTACTTTCATGGCCATCAATAGCCTTGTATTCTATGAATTTTTAATCCTTTTTTAAACAGTAGGACAGCGTGTGTGTGTGCATGTGTCAAAAAACTCAAGATAGCAGGCATGATTGCAAGTTCAAAGTCCAACACTTTTCTATGTATATTGATATCCCTCCTTTAAAGGTATCTGATCTGGTAATCATTAGTGCATCATATGGTACTGTTTAGCTTAGTTTAACTATTTGGCACATGAAGCAGGTGCTTTCTGTGAATAACATTGGACAACAATTTTTTTTCAAATTTTTGCTTCCTGAAAAACTTTTGCTGATTATGATAGATCCTTCAAACTGAACACAAATATAATTTTATTTATTTATTTATTGGTCAAACATGTACAAGATAGCAGGTAAAGTATGAACATAAACATGAACAAAGGAAATAAATACAGATAAATGGAAACAATAAGACAGGGACGGTAGGCATGCTGGAATGCTTATGCATGCCCCCTTTACGGACCTCTTATGAATGGGGTGAAGCCCACGGTAGACAGTTTGAGGTTGAAGCTGAGAGGGTTTGAGGCTGTAACAATGGAGTTGGGTAGAACATTCCAGGCGTTGACCACTCTGTTGCTGAAATCGTATTTTCTGCAATCGAGTTCAAAGCGATTTTGGAATGAACGTGTCACATAGGAATCTTGGGAAATATGAAATTAACTTTTAATGACTATATAATGACAATATAATGTATTTAATGGCATAATGTTTCTGACATATTGCATGAGTTCAACTCAGTGTCCAATGGATCTCACTGTAGGGTCCAGCAATAGCCAGCCAACACTGATGGATTCCAGTTGCCCTGATACATTTTGTTCATTGTGATAATGTCCTAGTGAAAACTTTTATCATGTTTGTCACTGATTCCACCTAGATTTTCAGGAAAGAAGTCCAAGTTTGAATGCAGAAAATGAATCTTCAGTGACATGTTGCATTTCATGGTGTTGTATGCTATAAAAAAATTGTCAACCGGCTGAATGTAGTTTGGTATCTGTAGAAAATTCTCAATGACATCCTTGAATGTGATTTTCATAGAGAGCCTCTAATTTTATCTTCATAACCAAGGCCTGTCTCCTTCTAAATCTCTACAACAATAAATAGTGATGATTCCATAAAGATTGTACAATCTTGCATGTGTTCCCTTCATCATCCAGTATTAATACCATACAACTTCAATGCTCCTTTCTGGGAGCTTATCTGACTTTATAGCAGTGATTGGTAGGAAACACTCAACCAATAGCTAACATAGGCTGTGAATTCTATAAATTAGCAGAGCAATACAATGAGAATGTATTAATTGCTTTTAGGATATTCAGAATTTAAGAGCTATTTAGTATTTCATTGCCATGAAATGTTCTAGTTAGTAATGTCCCATTCTTTAACTTCATTGCCTATCTTTTTCTTCCATGTGAGATATTACCTTATGATCTTTTACTTAAGTGATCCGAAAAAATATGAGATGCAGTAAGCCAGACAGTTTAGAAATCTATTCAAAGTAATTTATAATCTAGATGGAAAATTTCTTAGCATTTTTTCCAATTAAGAACAAATCCTGTCCATGCTGTTAATGAGATTTTAATTCTCTCCCAAACACTTTAACTTTTGTCTGTAAAAATGGAAAAGTATCTGGTGAGCCACAAAAGCTGGCCACATTTTTGGGATAAAATGGAACAATTTTCCTTCATTGCAGGACATTTAATGCCCTGATGTTGAATGTAGGTTTCAGCTTGCAAAAATAGGTTCTTACTTATTCTTATCAAGGGATAGTGGAGGTGTGTGGAAGGGTTAAAAATTGTGGCTTTTTATTGCTGTTCGCCACCTGGAGTCACCATGTGTGAGTTGAAGGGCCATATACATTTTTAATAAATAAATAAAAGATCCCCCAAATGGAAAATAAACATTTAGGCATCCAATTGCTTTGGTTAGAGTTGGAAGGGGAAAATAATTCCTGATAGCATAAAAAGCCAAGAGCAATAAATTTCAAGAGCTTTTGACAGGAGGAACAATGTGGCTAAGACCCAAACAGTTGTATAGTCAGGGCCAGATGCCCAACAGGATTAATGCACACATGCACAGTGCATGCAAATCATTTCCCAATCAGTGGGACTCTTATATTGCATGAACATATAGAGTGGACATGTAGAGAGAGAAGAACCATCATATCTCTGTTACAGTCACTATATTTATTCTGAAAGTCTGCATATTTTTAAGACATGCCTATAAAGAAAATATATATATAGTGGAAAAATTATTGACTAAAAAATTGCTTAATTTGCTTGAGATTATTTAAGCCTTAATTCATAACTTGGTTGAAAGTTAATTTTGGACACTCTGGTTCAGTGTTTTTTCTGGTGAGACTGGCCTATCAGGGTAACCTGGTCTACCCAAATATGGGATGGAGCAGCAGTTCCCAAAATGGGAACCCCTGGGGGTGGTGGGATGACTTAAGGGGGGCACTAAGAGGCAAGGGGGATGGCAGTGCTGCAGGTGGGCCCCTCGCAGGGTGCAATTCAGCTTCCCCCCCCCCACTTGCCTGGTTTGCTGGTGGCTGAGAGGAAGGCGAGCCAGGGCTGATCTGTTGCTGCTTAGGTTCTGCATGGATTCTCTGCAGCTGCTGGGCCTTGCCTGCTAGGGGTGGGGGTGGGGGTGACCAGGAAGCACGATGCTATGCCTCCCGCATCACCCCTTGCCTGCCACCCTTTTCCTCTGCCCCCTGCCAAGAGAATTATATGAGTCAAGCCTCACGAGAGCAGATCTTCCACACATGGAGCTTGCATAGTGGTGGCCCGCACTTGGCTAAAATGCTCGGAGGGGCGGCTGGCAGAGGGGAGATGCAGATGGCATAAGCCTCGTGCTTCCTGGTTGCCTCCCGCACTCCCCTCAGCAGCTGCAACCCGCGAGCCCCAGCAGCTGATGAGATGCGGGCTGGTGGAGAGCTGTGTAGTGACGGGTCTGCCCTGATGGTGAGCCAGTCAGGGTGGGCTGGTTCACCTTCCCTGCAGCTCACTTCTCCCGCAGCTCCTGCAGTGGGCAAGGCTGCAGCTCACTTGAAGTTCCCAGCCCTTTTCCCAAAAGAAGGAGGAGTGGAAGTCCCTCCTGTGGCCCCTTTGGTGGACCCAGAAGGCCTTTCCAGGCAATGCGGGACCCGGCGTGCCCGGTCCCTCGGACTCTGGGAGACTTGTCACGAATGATGCTGCCAGGTGACTACCTTGTTGGAAGTGTGTGTGTGTGTGTGTGTTTCAGGTGGGTCTCCTAGCTTAGGAGGAGAGAGGGAAGGAGGAAGGGAAGGGATAGAGAGAGAGAAAGAGAAAGAGAGAGGAAGAGAAAGAAAGAGAGAGAGAGAGATAAGGAAGAGACAAGAAAGAAAAGAAAGAGAAAAGGGAAAGAAAGACAAAGGGAGAGGGAAAGGAAGAGAAAGGAAAGAAAGGAAGGAAGGGAGGGAGGGAGGGAGGGAGGGAGGAGAATGAATGAGATATCTAAGCCAACCACCTGTTCCAGCAGGGTTAGAAGGAGTGTGTGTGTGTGTGTGTGTGTGTGTGTGCATAGATGTCAAAAGTCTAAAAACAGGTCAAGTAGCTCTGGGGAGGTCAGTCATAAATTAGAGCACTTGCTAAACAACTGGCCATTAAGTGAGGACCACTTGTACTTGATTTGCTAGTCACATAGCCACCTGGCCATGCCTACCCAGTCACATGACCACCAAACCATGCCCATCCGGTCACGTGACCACCAAACCATGCCCAGCCAGCAAGCCATGCCCACCCAGTCATGTGACCACCAAGCCATACCCGCAAATTAGGCCATGCCCACATAACCAGTTAAGAAATTTGAATCCCACCCCTGGGTGGGGGGCACTGAGGATTGTAGCACCAAGGGGACGGTGGACTGAAAAAGTTTGGGAGCCACTGGGATGGAGCACCCTGCTTCTGCTTTCACCTTTCAGCCCCAATCCAGGAGCCTTCACGGGCAGTCACTTTTGTAACAAACTATTGTAACTATAACTAAACATAAATTCGACTTTCTGGTTCATTCTTCAATTTCTCCAATTCTATTATACTGATGTCAGAGAAAACGCACATATCTTTGATTACTCCATTAAAATTGTGAGATAGTTGCCTGGATGAAGTCTATTCATCCAGGCTGCTGTACTAAGTGGAATTGGAATGTGATTGCCCAGTTGTATAAATATGTATTTTATATATAATATATGTATAAAAATAAGCTAAAGATGTTCCCGATCCCATGGGAAATGAGTCCTAGTTATCTGAAGGATGCTAGACTGTCTAAATGAAACCAGGCAAGCTAAAAATAAGACTGTTCCACTTATTCCTACATGAAACATAATCATAGCTCTAGGGATGTGCTTACATATCATTTTTTGTACCCAACTAATCAATGCCTCTGGCAAGATGAACAGTACAATTACTGCAATAGGCTATATTGTTTATTCTTAAAGCAAAGTTGAACAACTATTTCAGTCAGAAAAAACAAGACCTGGTGTTATACAAACTCCTTGTAAAATTACAAATAAAACAAGTGAAATTAAACTAAACTAGACTAATTAGACTAATAAGTTGCAACTGCAGCTATATTCTATCTGATTATGTACTGCAGGTAAACAATAGCTTTAATGCTTTAGATTTGGTAAATGGAGTATTCAAAGAATTGTAGACTGAAATCTGTAACATGAAGTAATTAAAAATGTCTGAAATGTAAAGAAGAAGAAGAAGAAGAAGAAGAAGAAGAAGAAGAAGAAGAAGAAGAAGAAGAAGAAGAAGAAGAAGGCAAAATGGAAAGAAAAGAAAACAAAAAAGCAAGAGAGAGTAGAGGAAAATTTGCTCAAAGTAGATACTGAGATCCACAGCTTGAGAAGACCAAGGTAGGATAAAGAGTTGTATTTAAAAAATCCACAGAAAGAAATTGAGGATAATAATCAAATGGGAAGGGCATCAGATTTATTGAAGAAAATTACAAATATATGGATGTAAAATTATTACTGAAATTATGGACACAAAAGTTTGATAACCAAACTAGAGACCAACATTCCAGAAAGTGAAGTTAAATGGGCAAAACTTCTAGATAATATTACAAACATTGAAGAAGTTAATGAAATTGTCATGACTCCAGGGCTGACAGACATGGAGCCATGACACCTGGAAGCCGGGTCAAGGATGAACACGTAATCCACTCATATATAATCCCCAAACAGTACATGTAGTAGCAACATAGAGGGGATGCAAAAGTCTGTTAGCCATAACTCATCTGGATGGTGGCCAGTGAGAATGTCCGGAAGCCAGTTATGTAATGAGCGCTTAATTAACCTAACCGAGCATGTAGATGATTGTATAAATACAGCTCTGAGCTGCAGAGCCAGCCAGAGCTGACTTTGAGTGTATGTATATGGTTCGTTACCCCCCCCGTAGTAGAGAAATAAACGGATCTTTGACAAGCTTTGGAGGATCGTAGTTCTCTTACTTTTGGCGCTTGGCTAACGGCGCTTGACAGAAAAAGTCAGCTCTGCCTCTTCTTTTTGAGAAGTTTATTCTTTGCTGAGCCATGGCTGAGGGCGGATATCACAGCGTTGTTGCCAATAGATGTGGAAGAGGAGGAGACCAAGGGCGAGCCGGCAGAGCGAGAGGAGAGTGATGACGGGAAAGGGCGGTCGTCGCCCAGCAGCTCCAGGGCTGGTGAAACGAAAGTCCGGGTGGAGCGGCAGCGGAGTGGAGCTTTGGAGTCAGACAGAGCCAACTAGCAGATGACATTGAGCGTGAGAGAAGGAAAGGAGGGGCGTTGCAGCAGCACCAGATGGTGCAAAGGTTCAGATGGAACAAAGAAGTGGGATGGAGTTTGAGGAAGAGATGGGACAAAGAGGCAGCTGGAGGAAGCCCTCATATGTTCCATTGGGCCCTGAGGCAGGTGGAAAGTGGATGGAGAGACGATCAGGAAGAGGACGAGTGGAGTACTACCACTTCCACCCTTGGGGCAAGTACCCTTGAACTCCTTCATGTTAGGTATGGGGAGTTAAGCATTAAAGATCAGCCCCTCAGGCAGGCATGGGGGATAGAACAGAAAGTACATTGTGGTTTACCCCTTGCCTCGGGACTAGGGGCTATGTCAGCAGACGTACCCCAGGAGACCCTCCTCATTTGTTTCCCCTGGCTGAAGTGGTTGGGTTGGAGCCTAGAATGAGAGCTACCACTTCATTATCAACCAGCAGAGGCCAGGGGAGTCGGAAGTCACCGTGACCAGCGTGAAAGTGATTGGGACTCTTACGAAGGCTTGGCCTGTGGGACAGTCAGCTCCCCCTTCAAACATCCTTTGATGGTAACCCTGATCGAGTGGCATTATTCCTAAGCCAGGTAGTAAACCATTTAGAGTTATATGGCCATTTCTATCCATCCCAATGGTCCATCATTGTCGCAATAACTGGGGTGTTGACTGGGGATGCAGCAGACTGGGTGGCTGAACTGCATAACACTCGCGAAAGAACTAGTTGATGTGGGATTGTTCCTTGGGTTAAGGAGTCAATTTGAGGATAAATCACGGTGTATCAAACGAGGAGGCTTTAATGTCCCTACAACAACGTGGGAGGCTGGCTATAGAATATGTGAAAGAATTTAAGTGGTTAGCTGGAAAACTGCGAACTTGGCCCGAGCGTCTTCTCATTAGGGAGTTCAAAGCTGGACTAGATCGCAACCTGAGACAGGCGTGTGTATATAGAGGGGTGCCACAAAAACTGTCAGAGTGGTTTAAAGTAGTGGTAGAACTGGATGTGGGACTAAAAGAGTTCAGGGAGAGACCAGAGCCTTCAAGAAAGTTAACCCCACGTGGTCTTTCAATGGGTATTGATAGGGACAAACAAAGGGTTGTTCCATCCAACACTAGGAGTAGTATGAATTTCAGGTGTTTGTTGTAACATGTTGGGCCATCGGGCATTTGAATGTCCCAGCATGGAAACAGACTACAGAAAGCAGACCGCAAAACTCCCCCCTGGCACAGTATCATCAACCAGTTACAGCAGATGAAAGGTGGCCAGTTCTGAAAGGTCACAGAGATTGACACAGGACGAGCAGACAAGAATGCCAGTCCCTCAGGAATCAAGAAACGAAGAGCCAAGAAACCCGAAAGGGGTCTCTGGACTATGTGATAGTGAAACTGAAGACCAAGTTGATGATAAGCTCCCCTGTTAGGCCTTTCGTGATTCCTATTGTGTTGAATAATGTTAATGGCGGTATAAGGGGCCAGTTTGGTGCATTGATAGATACGGATGTACTAGATGTTTGATCAACCAACGTCTTGTAGAAGTTACAGTTGCCGATGGAACCTCTTCCACAGCCTATGAAGTTTGAACAAGTGGATGGTTCATTATTGGGGGCACCTGCTGCCATGATGACTAGTCATGTACAATTGGAAATTGGAACACATTGGGAACATTTACGGTTCATTGTAATTCCTCAAATGAGAGAGGATGTTATAGGTTGGTTTGGTTAGATAGATGGAGGCCCACCATTTGGTGGAAAGGTGGGTTTCGGCATTTACGGTTAACTACAGGCCCCAAGCCACCCCCTCCAGAAAACCTGGTAAGACAGCAGGATTCAAGCACTGAACCAGTGGCTACATTAGAAGACACTGATGTGATCCTCATTCCAGCTGTGTATCACGATTTAGCTGAGGTATTCAGTGAACAAAAATGTGAAATGTTACCACCCCATCGACAAACAGACTGTGCGATAGAATTGGTGCCAGGGGCAACTTTACCAAAACCTCGCATGTATGCTATGACCCCCAAAGAAAAGATGGAGATGCAGAAATTCCTAGAAAAGAACCTAGAACATGGATTTATTAAACCCGGCATTCGAGTGTAGCTGCACCAGTATTGTTTGAGAAAAAAGATGGTGGGTTAAGATTATGCGTTGATTTCCAAGGTCTGAATGCCATATGTGTGAATAATTTGTAACCCTTGCCTTTAATTAGTGAGCTGCTAGCCACCTTATCAACTGGGCGGGTGTTTACTAAGCTAGATTTATGGGAGGCCTACTATCGGGTACGAGTGAGAACTGAGGACGAATGGAAAACCACATTCAATTGCCCTCTGGATAGTTATCAATTCTGGGTGATGCCGTTTGGCTTGAAAGGAGCCCCTGCTGTTTTTATGCAGTTAATCAATAGTATACTTCAGGAACATTTATATCAAGGAGTGTTGGTATACCTAGACGATATATTAATATATACAAAGACAATGGAGGAACACGTCCACCTTGTAAGGAGTGTACTACATAAATTGTTGAGGGCTAAACTGTATGTGAAACTTTCAAAATGTGAGTTCCATCGTACAAAACTCGATTATTTGGGGTATCGCATATCTAGTACAGGATTAGAGATGGATCGAGTAAAGTGAAAACCATTGTGGAATGGGAACCACCCCAAACTCGGAAACAAGTACAAAGCTTTTTAGGGTTTGTGAACTTTTACAGGCAGTTTATACCTCAATTGCGCATCGCTTTGCCTATAACTGACCTGTTAAAACGGGAAGGCAAGCAGAAAAACCAAACCAAACCAGAAAATAGCATGGTCCACAGAGTGTCAACATTCATTTGATGCATTGAAATCATTGTTTTCCCAAGAACCCATTCTACAACATCCTGACCCAACAAAGAAATATGTAGTACAGGCAGATGCAGTGATGTAGCTGTGGGGCTGTTCTCCTACAAGAGAATGACGAGGGTATACTAAACCCTTGTGTATATCGTCCCATAAATTTAGTTCTACAGAAAGAGGTTGGGCAATATGGGAAAAAGAGGCTTTGCAGTCAAATGGGCCCTAAGCACCTGGAGACATTTCTTAGGGGGTACAAGAAAAATTCGAGGTCTGGACTGACCATCACAACCTCGAAGCATTACAAAAGCCCAGGAAGCTGTCCCTAAACAAGTAAGATGGGCTCTGTATTTCCAACGGTTTAATTTCACATTAAGGTATATTCCTGGAGGGAAAAACTTTATGGCAGATGCCCTCTCCCGACTGCCTCAATACCAAGCAGAAAAAAACGTCATTATACAGCCTTTAATCGATAATAATAGTGTAGAACCTGGACGAGTAACACGGCACAGAAGTAAACTATGAAAGGTTGCAGAAAGAAACATCAATTGATGAATGGTTGAGAGAACATCCACAAGTGTGTTCTTATAAAAATGGAATAGCTTGGAAAAGAGATAAAATTTATGTACGCGTACAATGAGGGAAGATATACTGAACAAGTGCCACGATGAAAAACCAGCTGGACATTTGGGTTCCTCAAAACCTTACATTTAACACATAGGCAATTTTGGTGGCCCAACATGAGACCTGAGATAGAACACTATGTAAAAACCTGTCATGTCTGTGCAATGTCTAAACCCGAACAGGCAAGCCGTTAGGATTATTACAACAGGTATCAGAACCTTCAAGACCATGGCAAGACATTGCGATGGATTTCATTGTGGAATTACCAAGCAGTAAGGGGTACAATGTCATATGGACTATAGTAGATTTGTTTTCAAAACAGGCCCATTTTGTTCCCTGTAAAGGACTTCCATCGGCAGGCAAGCTAGCTGAACTGTTCATCCGACATGTATATAGGTTACATGGATCCCCTAGGAGAATAATATCTGACAGAGGAGTCCAGTTTACTGCTCAGTTCTGGAAGGCTTTTGTCAAGTTGTTAGGATCATCTCAGGGATTAAGTTCAGCCAATCACCCAGTACCAATGGGGTGGCTGAAAGAGCTAATGCTATGGTTGAACGGTATTTGAGAACATATATGCCTACCAACAACAAAACTGGGTGGATCTGTTACCATTGCAGAAATGCATATAATAATGCTGTCCATAGTAGTACAGGATACAGTCCATTTTATATAGTGCATGGCATTGAATTTGGCCCTATTCCAACTTTTACATGTCAACCAGAGGATCCACTCAGTGTTAAGGGATGGGCAGAAAAGATTCAGGAGTCTTGGGGACAGGTACAAAAATCATTGAGGAAAATGACTAGCACCCATGAAACCCAAGCAAATAAAAAATGACAGGATCATAAACCTTTTGCTGTTGGGGATAAGGTTTATGTGTCTACTAAATACCTTAAACTGAAATTACATAGCCGTAAGTTAGGACCCAAATATATTGGACCTTTCCCTATACTTAAAGTAATTAACCCTGTAACCGTGAAACTTAAATTACCCGTGGCTAGGGCGTGTTCACCCAGTGTTTCATGCAAGTCTACTAAAAACCGGTAAGACTAGGGAGACTAACTCACATGTAGAACCAACCCAAATAACCTCAAACCACATGGAAATAGATAGAGTAGATTAGATGCTCGGATAAAAAGATGGGGCATGCAATACCTGGTGCGTTGGAAAGGATATCCCAACACTGAAGCCTCATGGGTGAATGCATCTGACGTCTGTCTGAATAGACTCATCAGGCACTTCCATAAAAGCACCCCAATAAATTGAAAACCAATGCCTGAATCCCTTCGAGCACTCTATATGTTATTATATCATTTTATATTTTGACAGGCGGACGCCTGGTAGGAGGGGCAGCCTGTCATGACTCCAGGGCTGACAGACATGGAGCCATGACACCTGGAAGCCGGGTCAAGGATGAACACGTAATCCACCCATATATAATCCCCAAACAGTACATGTAGTAGCAACATAGAGGGGATGCAAAAGTCTGTTAGCCATAGCTCATCTGGATGGTGGCCAGTGAGAATGTCCAGAAGCCGGTTATGTAATGAGCACTTAATTAACCTAACCGAACATGTAGATGATTGTATAAATACAGCTCTGAGCTGCAGAGCCAGCCAGAGCTGACTTTGAGTGTATGTATATGGTCAGTTACCCCCGGTAGTAGAGAAATAAACGGATCTTTGACAAGCTTTGGAGGATCATAGTTCTCTTACTTTTGGTGTTTGGCAAACGGTGCTTGACAGAAATGTCAATCCAATGTTTATACTGTTGTCATGCTATATGGGGTTTATAGGCAGGTGTGGAAACTACAGCAATGACCATGGGTTTTGAAACGATCAATTTATATTGCAATACCAAAAACGAAATTGCAAAAGAATGCTCAGATGACTAAATAATTGCACACCTCAGTCACTAGTATGAGCATGCTTGTGATTTTATAATCCATATTTCAACATGGAATAAGAACTGCCACATTGGACATACAATGTTGGGTAGTTAACATCTGATAGATGATGGAAAAGGCATGGCAATTTTAAAATAAGTCTTATATGTATTGAAACTTTCATTGAGGCTTCATTAAGGCTTTTGACTGTGTAAATCACAAAAAAATTGACCTTAAAACATTGGTGTACCAAGCCACCTCATTGAATAATTTGTATGATGACCAGGAAGCAACAGTTAAACATACGTACAGGATACATCATCACTCATTATGTATCCTCTGTGTATGTGACTCTGCAAGAATATAAAAGTTATATTTAAAGTGCTGAAGAACACATTAACAGAGCCTGTTATAAATGATGGTCCCATTTCAATGACTGGAAGAGGGAAGCATTTAAGATATCTCTTGTTGAAGGTAAAATATGAAAGTGAAAGTTCTGGTCTGCTGCTCAAAAAGCCGAAAGTATATCAACAGGCAGCACCAGTTCAATGTAATTTATTCTGGAGAATAAATTATACAGGACAAGACATTATCCTCCTAGGCTCAAAAATACATAGGGATGGGACTAGAAAGAGGTCTGCTAATTGAAAGCAAGACTTTGAAATATTTAAATAAAATATTAAGATGCAGAGATTTCATACTAATAAAAGAGTTATGTATTGTCTAGGCCAGGGGTGGGCAAACTTTTTGACTCAAGGGCCACAATGGGTTCTTAAACTGGACCGGAGGGCCGGAACAAAAGCATGGATGGAGTGTTTGTGTGAACTAATATAAATTCAAAGTTAGATTACTTCACGTAGCCTTCTGGGAGAGCAAGAGAACCCTCCGGTCTTTCGGCTCTGCAGGCCGGATAGAACAGCCGAACTGGCCGGATCTGGCCCCTGGGCTGTAGTTTGCCCACGGCTGGTCTAGGCTATTATTTTCCCAGTTGTTAAGAGATAATTTTGGAAAGTGGATTACCAGAAAGGTTGGACAAAGAACTATTGAAGCGATTGAATTGTGGTATTGGAGGAAATAGTCAATATTACCTTAGACTGCAAGAACAACAAAGCATTCAATACTAGATGAAACAAAACTAGACAGTCCATCAGAAGCATTAATAATAGAGGTAAAATGTAAATATGTTGGATGCATAATGCAAAGGCAAAAGTAATCATTAAAAATCATAATTCCAAAGAACACGAAAAACAATAAAAAAGAGGCTGAGAAAAGACACAGTGGCTAGATACACATATAAGTTTGGAAGAACAAAAAGTCATTGTAACTGACATACTCTTGATGAAATCGTGTCTGATGGGTCACAAAGTTACTGAATAATGAAACAAGAATTCAATTATTGATGAATGTCAAATGGCTATTAAAACTTGTAATTGCCAGTATTAGATATAACCTTCTCAAACATTTCTTTTTTCACAACTTTTGAAGACTAGTAATCAGCTAGTAACCAGCAGTGCTTATTGTTCCATTTCATTTGATCCATAACAGAAGACACACACACACACACACACACACACACACACACACACACAAACCGCGTCACTTGATTATGGGTTTGACAAACTTCTGGTAATTGCATTTTATATACAAATTGTCTTATTTTCACAACGTGCAAGCCAAATACGCAGGAAGCCATTCAAATACCTGCCATACACTTACATGCCAAATTGCTTTGATCGTTGATAGTATCCTGATGATGGTATGGTAGTCATGGATCAGAGCTATATGACAATAGATACTGTGCAACCTTGCAGCAAAAAGTCACTTCCACTCCCCAGCCTAGCCCACATTTGTGTTTGGACAATGACTTGGTAACTATAGGCAGGCAAACAGTCCTGTGTCCAGCCATAATAGAAAAGAGCAAACATCAGTTTGAATAAAGCAGAAACAACACACAATGCTTCAGTGGTTCATAAATCTATTGAACAAACCAGATGAGATTCATGAGATTATTGAACACTATCCCAACAGGTGTTTTTAGAGATATATAACTATGGAAGGCCCTCAATTTGATTGGATAAGTAGCTATTAAGGAGAATAAACTTTTATTTAGGGTAAAGTTCAAAGTTTTCTGCACGTCTACTGTATTTCAACCTGAATATTTGAAAAGATTATTGAAAAGATGATTGCATCTTCCATATCTTCCATATTCCTTGCAGCTGCAAAGATCCAGAAAGACTCGGTGAAAGAGAGTCAAGGTCAAGGATCAGGAAACTGATGAAGAATGTGTCCTGACTGAATCTGGCTGATGATGCTACAGAAAAGTATTTATATCATATGAATGAATGGAGGTGCTGATTCACACAGCTTAATAGAGCTGGAAGTATTCCAGATGAAGGAGCAATTCCAGTAGAGAACATGGCATGAAAGTGGAGGCTTGCAGGGGTGAGGAATTTCAACATACTGTATCCCTGTGCCAGTGGCATTGTGCCTGTGGATGAGAAATTCATTTCAAGCAACAAATGCTGCTTCACAAATAGTTATATAGCCCTGCTTATGTTTGAAGAGACTCTCATTGGAATGGATACTTTGCATACTCCAGCTGCTGGCTCCCATTGTAGTAGCATAATAACATTATATGGTAAAGGAAATTAAGACAACAGAGGTTTGCTATCAGGAAACATGTAAAATGCTACTTAATACTTATATTTTAAAATAGATATTATGGATCTGGACTTGAGGCACGATAAGGCACTTAGTTATTCACATCCAAGTAAATATTGATTGGCTAATGGTTCTCGGTGCCCAGTTCTTGCTCAGAAAGGACAAAAACTGATTCCTAGTGGCCCTCTGCAAGCTTTAGATTTGCAATCATATCAACATTTAAAGCTTGAAGCATCTTGGCTGACCTACAAATAGTTTAAAGCTGCTTAGGTCAATCCCAGATATGTTTTAAACTGAGTTGGGAATAAATGAAGGTTGATGTTTGAAGGAACCTTTAGCCAGATGTAAAGCCTAGATTTATCCAAACCACTCAGTCTGTCTGAATGATACCTGCACATACAGGTATAGGGGCTTTGTTTGTTGAATTATATATTTGTAGCTGATCTGTTAAGGGTATATTATAAAATAAGAGATCCGCCTAAAATTCAGTTACTATCTGAGCTCGAAATCAGGTTTGTAGGGTTGGTGTTGCTGTTCTATTCTGGAAAAATTCAATCTTTCATCCAGCTCCCCAGGGCAACCTACTGAGTAGTCTTCCCTCCAATTTTACCCTCATAGCAAAATTCTATGAATTAGGTTGATCAAAGAGAAACTGGTCCTGGGTCATCCATAAAACTTTCATGGCAGAGAATGTGCTTAAATTTGGGCTTTCCTAATTTATTCCAGTATCTTAACCAATACACCACATTGGTTCTTGCTGACATTGGAAAGGAACTCCAGGATCAGACACTTTGGTCCTCATCCATAATAATTACATGCAAGTAAATGTGATTTAAGAAGCACTTTCATTATGATGGTCCACTTTGTTGAATGCAAAGCTACCAAAGGGTGTATTTACACTTATTTACTCATGCAGCTCCTGATCCTTCAAATGTAACCAGCTTTTTCTCTACATAATTTTTCTTGTTTCCCTTTAATACATTTTAGTAAATGTATTAAATTGTATTGAGATTTGCATTAGGAAGTAAGCTTCATTTAATGCAGGATACTTAGAATAGAATGGAATTCTTTATTGGCTATTGTGATTGGACACACAAGGAATTTTTCTTGGTGCAAATGCTTTCAGTGTACATAAAAGAAAAGGTACATTCATCAAGAGTCAAGAATCATCAGGTACAACACTTAATAATAGTCATAGGGTACAATAAGCAATCAAAGCATACTAGGAAACAGTCAATATAAATCGTAAGGATACAAGTGACAAAGTTAGAGTCATATAGTCACAAGTGGGAAGGGATGGGTGATAAGGAGTGATGAGAAGGTTAATAGTAATCGTAATGCAGACTTATAAATAGTTGGACAGTGTTGAGGGAATTATTTGTTTAGCAGAGTGATGGTGTTTGAGAAAAAACTGTCCTTGTGTCTAGTTGTTTTGGTGTGCAGGGCTCTACAGCATCGTTTTGGGGGTAGGAGTTGAAACTGTTTATGTCCGGGATGTAAGAGGTCTGTAAATATTTTCACAGCCCTCTTTTTGACTCCTGCAATATACAGGTCCTCGATTGAAGGCAGGTTGGTAGTAATTGTTTTTCTGCAGTCCTAATTACTCTCTGAGTCTGTGTCTGTCCTGTTGGGTTGCAGAACCAAACCAGACAGTTTTAGAGGTGCAGATGACAGACTCAATAATTCCTCTGTAGAACTATATCAGCAGCTCCCTGGGCAGTTTGAGCTTTCTGAGTTGGCTCAGAAAGAACATTCTTTGTTGTGCTTTTCTGATGACGTTTTTAGTTCTGAGTAAGCAAGTATAGGGCTGCTTGGAACACTCAGTACAAAACAAAATGTGGTCTATACATTTTATTCAAACAATTAACATTTAAGTATTTGGTCCTCTCACTTCTGAATAGCTAAACAAGTTTTAAAAACACCGAAAGCAAACAACAAAGATTTTCAAAATAATCTATATAAGGTCAAGTCGACAGGATTAAATATGTATGAATTTTATTTATTTTATATATTGAACCTTTCTAGCAGGAATTCAAGCAACATACATAGTACTTCTTGCCTTTTTTCCCAATCACAAAAACACTTGGAGTTAGGTAGAACTGAAAGCATGTCAGGTCCAAAATTATCCAGCTACATCTTCTTTTTGTTGCAATTTCAATATTTTATTAATTGATACATTGCCTAAAAGCCTTCTGCATCATTGAAGCAAATGAACCAAATCTGATTACTATTTCTGTTCTTTTGGGTAATGTGGGAAGATAGCAGAATATTTTAACACTGACGGAAGGCAATAGACTGGTTTTGCAGCACTTTATGCCATTCTGTTCTGTTCATTATTATTTCTCCTTCCAAATACTTACTTGGCTACATTTCGAAATTTATTGCTGGTTTTTGATATTTCCTATATATTTACTAATTTCTTTTAAGAGAGCTCTTGAGTTGCCAAGATCAAGATCTAAAAACTATTTGTCTGTCTGTCTGTCTGTCTGCCTGCCTGCCTGCCTGCCTGCCTGCCTGTCTATCATCTATCTATCTACCTATCTATCTATCTATCTATCTATCTATCTATCTATCTATCTATCTACTATCATCTATCATCTATCGTCTAAATACTAGTGTCTTTGAAGAGGTCTATTAAATTCTTTTTATCTTATATGTTGTTTTACCATCCTTTATTCTTTCTTATTTACTTTATAATTCAAATTATAAATGCCGCTTAGTAATAAGCAGGCATATACAATGGAATGAAGGCTATTGCTGCATTTTGTCTCCAAAATTGTAAGCCATCCTGAGTTTTTCATATAAATGTAATTAAATAAAAAAAAAAAATTACTGTACTTGTGATTTCCCTTCTCTTCCTGGTTTGCTCAGTATTTTCTCTCTCTTTTTTCCAGTGTGATTTTGTTGATCTTTCACAGGATTAAACAGACTGCACTTAGAATGAAGCAATCTTGTTATTAGGAGCATTTCTGCTATGGAAGACAATGCCTGAATACTCACTTGGTTGAAATCAAAGGAAGTACCATTTGCATTCATGTTTGTTTAAGGACTGAAGCAGATGTGACATTTACTGCATGGTTATACTTATAGTTAATTTACAGCTTTTGGGGGAGGAGAAGGATGGCATTTTGAAGCTAGGCTAGGTTGTTATTCTGAAAATGGCTGTATTCCAAAGGAAACTCCCATTGGGCCCAATAGAAATTCCTTGTCAATGGTAAACAGCACTTTCAGAGGGTGGAAACAGAAGGAAGAATGTTCCTGCTTTCTACCAACTTTCCAATTATCCAGATAATCCTGAAGCTACCAAGACTTCTATTATGTTAAAATATGCATATTGATTGCATTCATAAAACTTACAGACATTTGGACTCTACATTACTGTAACTTAGTTCTAGCCACATAGTACTAAGATGAAATCTTATGAGTTGTTTTTATTTTGTTTTGTTTTGAACAGCTGGTTTGGGGATCTCATGGAAACATGGCAGGCTTTCCAGATACAAGCAGACAGATTGCATCAACCTCTCACTGATGCTATATATAAAGTATATTATTGTTTCTGCTATGGCAGTGGGAAGTCATATTTTGGAGCCAGGAACAGATCAAAGTATTTCTGAAATATCAACAAATTCCTTTAATAACAAATCCACTAAACAAACTAGATACAACTTGTTAGATTGTGGGTAAGAGAAGACGTGGGATGCTCTGATCGATTAACTTCTTAATTTTGCTATTGCAGAACTGAGCTCGGCAGCTGCAGCAGCTCCTTTTACAGCAGAACTTCTCGCAGCTTCAACCAGTGATGGCTGTTCAAATTCCTGCCACATGACCAATCAACCAGAGGTGAGTATGCTAATACCCAGCATATATACCCAGTATACCCAGTTGTATATGTCCACCCCAAACCAAATCAGTGATGTCCTCTCTGTGATGTCCGTTGTCTGGATCTTGATGCGGATCTGGATGGGCAGGAACAAGCTACAGCTCAACCTGGCCAAGACTGAGTGGCTGTGCGTACAGGCATCTCGAGCCAGTCAACAGATTCCACCTTTGGTCATAGGGGAGAGGTGTTGCCCCTGTGGAGACGGTGCGAACCTGGGAGTCCTCCTGGACTCACGGCTCAGTTGGAGGAGCAGGTGAGGGCTGTGGCCAGGGGGGATTTTGCCCAGGCTCGACTGGTTCACCAGTTATGCCCATATCTGGACAGATGCCCTTGACACAGTCACTCATGCACTTGTTGCATCCCGACTCGACTACTGTAACTCTCTATTTAGGACTGCCCTTGCATACCATCCAGAGGTTTCAGCTGGTGCAGAATGCGGCGCGTGGGTTGTGATGGGAGTCTCACGGTACTCCCATGTTACACCCCTCCTGCACAAGCTGCACTGGTTGCTGGTTGCCCTCCAGGTGAGATTCAAGGTGTTGGTATTAACATTCAAAGTCCTTCATGGCTTGGGTCCGGGGTATCTGTGGGCGTCTCCTGCCGATATCGAATACTGATAAGCCCTGTGCGTGCGCACAGGAGGGAGTCCTTGGGGTGCTGTCCACAAGACAGTGTGCTGGTGGTGGTGCCCTGGGGAAGGGCCTACTCTGTCTCAGCTCCTGCCTTGTGGAACCAACTACCTCTGGAGCTCCGTTTGGCTCCTGATCTCCACTCTTTCCACCACGATTTGAAAACCTTGCTGTTTGAGCAGGCGGGCTGGACTGACCTCTTGGGGCGGGGTTTAAATCATTTTAAATTTTAAATTAGTTTTAAATTAGTTTTACCTATTGGGCTTGTTTAAGTTTAATTCTTTTAACATATTTATTGTTGTATTTTAGTTGTGAGCTGTGCGAGTCCTTTCGAGAGGGGCAGCATACAAGTCCAAATAAATAAATAAATAAATAAATAAATAAATAATACCCAACGCCCCTCCCCTCCTGGTTCAGTCCACCCAATCCTGTCCTTGCCTACCTTACGTAATCACGTAAATAGGTAGGGCTTTTGAGGGTGCGACTGGACCTGCACAGCTCAGTCACAAGTTGGTCTTCGAACTGTTTGGCTCGATTTACTATCTCTCCTGTTTTTCCCCTTGGAATCTCCTGGAACCTTCTGGCTGGGGCGCCCATTTAACAGCTTGTCTATTTTGGCTTGTGTGTCCTTGGGCCCTAGCTTTTGGAGGGTTTCCTTGGTGTAGCGTACCATGCGTTCTGTTTGTCCATTCATGGACGGGTGCCCCAGTGCTGTTAAGGCATGCCTTATTCAGGGTGGCGAACACGCAGCCTCTCGAGAGCATGCGCCTCGGCCAAAATGAATGCTTATTCTTTGCCTCTTATATTATTATTATATTATATTATTTTTGTATACTGTGGCTCTTTGCCAAGTTTGGATTTTGTTGTATGCTGCTTCTGAGGATCTCTGAGGAGAGATTTCCGTAGCGTGAGTCCGCCCGGCTGCGTCATCCCGTCTCCCATCCCTCGGAAACAACTGCAGGCCAGCGGCGTGGTGGCTCTCTGACTCTCACAGTTTAAAATTGTGGCTCTTTGTGTCAAACTTGTTAGCCACCCCTGCCTTATTCGTTCTGCTCTGGAATCCTTCAAATTGGGTGGCCGTGAACTGGGGCCCATTGTTGGATACAATTATGTTGGCAGGCTGTCCAGCATGTCATTCTGGCAACAGGATGTGTTCGGTGTGGTTCTATCTCCTTGCGATGATTCCCAGTAAGTTTCGGTATAGACAAAGTCTTTGAGTAAAATGCTATGGGGCTTCTTTTCCATCCAGTAGTATGTGACTGATGATTGTGCCGACCAGAATGGTGATGCATGCAGAGTTAGGATTAGGGGTAAGCTCTTGCTGTACTGGATTAGTCGTGGTCTGATGTGATTATATTTTATACCTTGGAACACTATTTCTTCCTTTCCCCCAGGCCCAGTCTGCCTTCTTGTCAAGGAGTCTGTGGAAGTGGTTCTGCCACTGTTGCCTTCTGTGGTAAAAATATATTGTAAAAGTTAATGAGGCCAAGAAGACTTGCAAGTCTGTTTTGTTTATTGGGGAGATTCTTTGATTGCTTTGATTTTACTGTCCTTGGGTTGGATCCCTTTGCTGTCTATTAGATAGCCCAGAAATTCTACTTTGTTGCATTTTTCCTTTTTTT